>PISX010002683.1:0-153608 GCA_004024625.1 Mellivora capensis | reverse complement strand
TATGAGCCATTTTATTTTTATTTTTAAAGATTTTATGTATTTATTTGACAGAGAGAGTGAGAGAGCACAAGCAGGGGGAGCAACAGGCAGGCAGAGGGAGAGAGAAAAGCAGACTCCCCACAGAGCAAGGACCTGGATGCGGGCTGAACCCGGGGATGATGACATGAGCCAAAGGTAGCTGCTTAACCGATGGAGCCACCCAGGTGCCCCTTATGGGCCATTTAAAAAATTTAAACAAAGTTTTGTTTTGTTGTTGTTGTTTTGTTTGTTTTAAGTGGTTTGTTCTGGAAAACATATTAGCCTTTTGAGAAAGTGGGCTTTTTTTTTTTTTTTTTGGTTTTGTATTTTAAGTCGGTGTTTTGGACACTCCATTCCCGCTAAGAATAGAGAGAATGCATTCGACTCTTTTGGCACTATGGGCTCACAAAATGATCGTTATTGAAGCTTCGGCTCCTACCACACCCAGCTGGGCGGCCGGTAAGATGGGACAGGTGGTTGCTGTAGTTAAGAGTAAAGATGCAGCAGCCGCTTGGCTGGCTTTGTTTGCTCCATCCAAAGACCTCCCGATTCTTACTCCCCAGACGCCGGAGGAATGCAAATCCGCCCACCTTTTCCCCAGACACCTCTACCGCCGCTTAAACTCCTCCCGGTACAAGTGGGGAAACCGAGACTGAGACTCGGGGCTATCCACACCCGTATGTCCGCGGAACCAAGCCCCGGGGCGTCCCCGCCCCTGCCCCGCGCTGCCCCCAGCGGACGTCGCTCCCCGGTCGGGGACGGTGCGCGGCGCCCCGGCGCCCCCGAGTGGAGGGAGAGGTACGGAGGGAGAGGTACGGAGGGAGAGGGCGGCGGGGCGGCGGGGCGGCGGGGGGGCGGGGCGGGGCGGGGCGCGGTGACAGCGCGGAGCCGGGCCCGCCCCTGGCTCCCACCCCCGGAGCCCACAGCGCCCGCCCGCGGCCGCCCGGGAGCTGCTCCAGCCCCGCGCTGCGCTCGCCCGCCCGCCGGCCGCCGCCAGCGTCCGTCCGCCCGCCGCCCGCGCTCGCCCCGTCGCCGCCCGCCCGCGCCCGCCCCCGAGGCTCTACAGCCCGGTAAGGCCCCCACCCGGCCCGGGGGACCCCTCGCGGTCGCGGGGCTCCCTGCCCCCGCGCCGGGGCCCCAGCCATATCTGGGCAAAATATTCAGCTGTCGCCGCCGCCGCCAAGAGGGACTGAGCGTGGCTCCCTCTATAAATAGCCGCCGCCTCGGGTTGCCTCGGGGGCTGGGGGGCTCTGGTCTCGGGGTCCGGAGCCCCGCGCTGCGGCCGCGCCCCTAGGCTCCCGGGGCCCCAGCCGCGGCGCTCTCGTCTCCGGCCCCCGGCGCCGGGTCTGTAAGCAGCGGAAGGACCTGTGCGCTCTCGGCGAGCGGCGCCGGGTGGGGGTCCGGGCGGGGGTCCGGGCGGAGGTCCGGGGCGGAGCGGCCGCCCCCGCCACCCGCGCCGCGGGGCTCTGAGCCGGCGGGCGCTCTGCTGGGGACAGGTGCTGCCCGGCGGAGCCCGGCACGAGGCGTGGCCCTTCTCCGCTGCCGAGAGTTTGGGGGTGGGAGTGGGGCGTTCGTGCTTGGTGGACGAGGAACCGCGGTTCCTGCGCCTGTTGGTGGCAGGAAAAGTTTCCCGAACTACGGGAGCTGACGCGGTTGAAAGCACCAAGATACAGGCAGTTCGTGCCGAGGTAGAGCGGGCAGGAGTCTGGAGGCAGAGACCCCCTCGCTGTCGCCAACTCACAGGGTGGTCTTGGCGAGCCCCCTCCCTTCTCTGGGCCTCAGTGTCCCCGTTCGTTCGTAAGGGCAGGGTTTGGTTCGGGTGATGGAGCTAGGAATCTGGGCGGTGAGAGCAGCAGGGTGCGCTCTTGACCACCGGCGCTGCCCCACACCTGTTCCCTGGCTCTGGCCTGGGACGCCTGGGCCCAGCAGCGCACAGCCTGGGGCGTGATGGAAACCGGACACTTAGGCAGCCCCTCTGACTCAGGCCTATACTGGGACCTACGAGAGCCCTGGGAATAGCCTGTGCCGTATACGTCCAGGAAGAGCTTCCCACGGTAATTACGGCTGGGGAGCAGCCATCACCCTCACAAAGCAGCCTGTGATTCAAACAGCCTTAGACCCGACAAACTGGGCAGGACCGCAGGCTCCAGTCCAGCTGCTCCCTGGCCTCAATTTCCCCGTCTATACAGTGCTTATGATGAGGCCTCGGAGCCACACAAGCACCACGCCACCCCCCAGCCACCCAGCCCCGTCCTGCTACACCCACCCTGCAGGTGGTCTCCACCTTCATTCACTCTCAGATTCTTGAAGATGACCTAGCCCCAATTTTTCCGTATCCGAATCACAGAACCAGACCCTAACTCGGGTTCAGAACCCTCAGAGGGAGCTCCCCCCAAATCGTCATCTTTCTCCCAGTGATGACAGCTATTTCATTCTTTGTCAAGGGCCACAGGACCCCCAGCTCAAGGTCACGTGCTGCTGGACAGGCCAGGAGGCCTGCAGACTCCACTAGCCTTTCTTGTCTCTTTCCTGGCCCTTCCTGCTGGTCTTAGGGCAGGTCCTGTGATCTGTGAGCACCCCACAAGTGCCCCCTCTTTTCTGAGCTGCTGCTGTCCAGAACTTTCCGCTGCTCAGACAAGAGCGCCCTCATTCTGAAATTTCATTTTTGCTTCAACTTTACTTCCTATTATATATTTTCTCTAGACCTCAGAGCCTCCCTGATCAAGAAGGGGGAATGAAGACAGACAGAGCCCCATCAATTTGAGCCATGCAACAAACAGACAGAGTGAAAACAAGGAATGTTGTCATTTGGTGTCTTTACTCCCTTTCATGAGCCCATCTTGCAAATTCACGTTTTTGCCCGGCTTGGCCGGCGAGTTGCTCCCAGCCAGAGTGGAAAGCCAATGTCCTCTAAAAATAGCCTCCGCCCCACCTTATCAGGGCCTCACACCTTCTCCCTCACCCAGGGTAGGGCTGCTTGCTGCCACTCAGCAAAAATGTAAAAAACAGGGAGTAGGTATTTAGTGGCAGCTTAGTAACAGGAGGTGGACTGACCTGGAGGTTAGGACTCCTGGCTCCCACCCCAACTCTGCCACCCATTCTGAGTGACCTTGAGCTATGAGGGGGTGGGCAGAGTGGTCCCCAGTAGACCTGGGGTTAAGAGGGCTCAGAGGTTCCCTTGGAAGACTCGCTAGCCTGAGAAAAGTGAAGAGCCAGGGATGAAACTGGGGAGGGGACACTCCCCCCCCAACAGTGAAGAGGAGGGAAGGAGTAGGAGAAAGTAGTTTCCTAGGAGCCAAGGAGGAGAGAGGTCAGCAGTGGCCGTTGCTGAGGAAAGACAGAGGGGCTGAGGACTGGGAAGGGGCCACCGGGACTGGCACGTGGTCTTGGGTGACTTTGGACTGGGCCTTGCAAAGGGATCAAACATGGGCTCTGCCGCTGCGTTACTGGGGCCAGTGATCCAGCCTGTCTCAGCCTGTTTCCTCCTCTGTGCAATGGGGATAATAATAATACCAGTTTCACATGGGTTGCTGTGGGTGTGAAGTGAGACGATGCTGGGAGAGCCCTCAGCTCAAGGGCTTGGTACCTGCAAGGATATTTCTAGTGTTGATGAGAGGAAGAGGCGGGCTAATGGGAGCGGAAGACGTGGGAACAGAGTCTACCACTCCTGAAAGCTCCACTGAGAAAGGAGTAGGGAGGGAAGGTAGCAGGAGCTGAAGACAGGTGTGGGGGGGCGATGGGCAAGGGAGGACAGGTGCTTCTGGGATGAGGCTTGTGGGAAGAGGTGGGAAAGGACCCAGAAGACAGGAAGAGGCCAAAAAGAATCTGAGGGGTGTGCAAGTGGGAGGGGACCGGGGCCTGCCTTAATCACCTGCCGAGCATCACAGCCTCTAGAATCCCATTCCTCTAGAATCAGGGTAAGCAAAGAAATGAAGTAAAGTAAAATGAACCCAGTCCTGGCTCTGACCCCTGCGTCCCCTTGGCAGTCTTCAGGATCTGCAAAGGAGGGTAGTGATGGGCCACGAAGGGTAGTTTGACTTGGCCCAGGAGCCTTTTGACCTTGGCTTGCTTATTTCTGAAATGACATCATCTATCGATGACTCCTGCTGAGTCCAGGAGTCATAATGGCCTTTTCCAGTCAGTGTTTTGATTTTTCATTCTTACTAATGGGCCAGCCAGGCTGCCAACATTTCTAAAGAGGCCGGTTCACTTTTCACTGAAAGGCAGAACACCAAATAGATCAATTATTTGGCTGCTCCAAGCCATTATCAGTGTCAAGCCACAGTCCTGTTTCTGTGGGAGAACACGAATCAGAGAGCAGAATTCTGGGACCGTCTTCTCTCTTTTGCTTTGTTTTATAAGATCCTCTGTTGGTTAATTGTGAAAGGACCTGACTCTCTTTGCCCCTAATGATAACGAGAGAATGAGCTCATTGGAGTCAACCTAGGACACGTCTGGAAGGTTTTCTTCGATGTCAGGAAATGCTGGGCCCTTGTCTGCTCTGAAAACTAAACAAATTCAAGCATTTCTCCTGTTTCTCTTTTCTTGCATCCTTTTGTTTTTCTCCCAGACAAAAACACATCTGTGAAATGCTAGAGTTACTGTGCATGGGGATGAGAGGAGAGGAGGCAGGCCAAGCCCAGGCGCCCATGTGTCCCTGCCTCAGAACCTTCTCATGGGCTCCAGCCCGGCCGACTGCTCACCCTGGGAGTTCTAGGGCAGTAACCCCATGGCCCTTCCTGGGGATGCTTCTGTTGGGTCATGAGTTGTGGCCACTGGGATGTTCGGCCTCCGTGTCCCTGGGAACTGAAGGAAGCAATAACGGCTCTTGGCCTCACTCAGCCTCCTTCACGGACTCATCTTCTTTCATCTCTTAAATGTCAATGCCACTCTCAACCCTATTCTCTTTCCATCCCACACCCTCCTATAATCTCATTCATGCCCAGGGCTCCAGCCACCAGCCATAAACTCACAACTCCCAGATTTGTGTGTCCCGCCTAGGCTGCTCTCCTCAGCTCCAGGCATCCATGCCTCCTGCCAATCAGACAAAGCCAATAGGGAGTCCCAAAGGCACTTCACACCCAATAGGCCTGACTCAGGCTCATCACCAACTCTTACTTCCATGTCTTCCATCTTGGTTAACATTAGTAACACCATCCACCTAGGCACCAAGCCAGAGATCTCCCTTTCCTTCACCACCCCATTTATTTGGTCGAGAATCCTGTCAATTCTACCTTCCTGAATATTCCTTTTAGTCATTTCTATCTCCACAATCGTGACGCCCATCAAGTACTTGCTGTCTCTTCCCTGAGCTATTGTCAGAGCCTTGTAAATGTCTCTCTGCATCAAGCCTTTTCTTCTGCGACAGTGTTGAAAGATCTTTATGAAATGTAACTCCAACCCTGTTATCCCTCTCCCTTTAGGTACCCCCCATTTCCTACCAGATTCCTTAGCACTAAACCCAAGACCATTGAAGATCTGGCCCCAAGCTACTTCTCCCAAACCATCTCTTGGCCCTTGCACAAATGCTCCTTAACTTCTGGTCATGGAGCCAGCCTATGTAACTTCATGGCTCCCTGTCTTTGGCTCTGCTGTTCCTTCTGCCTGGAATGCTGTTCTTTCCCTTCCTAACATGGCAGACTTGTGATCATCCTTTAAAGCAAAGCTCCTCGTTGCCTTACTTGTGTTCCCTCAGCCTGCAAATGGACCTCAGAGCACCAGCTGTAATGGAATCATCAGCTAAATCCTTATCTCTGAAGGGACCGACAGCTCCTTGAAGACAATTTATGACTGATTTATTTCTGCTTCCCCAGTGTTCCAGCTCAGCGCTCAGAGCCTGGCACAGTGCAGGCACTTTCTGTAGTGACTAATGATTGACCATTGAATGGATGAATGAGCAAGTTAAGAGGGTATGCAAATGAGAGCCCAGTGACAGCCATGGCAATCACAAAACAGCAACCAGTATCTACAGCACGTTTTCCCAAACCATTGACTCCGTGAGGGCAAAAAAACCCTATTCCGCTCCCCCTGACTTTAAACCCCAATCAGCCCCATCCCAACACACAGAATGAATCCATGATCTCATTTGAAACTCGGGAATCCTGTAAAGGGGGAAGAGTAGGTGTTATTCACCCCCTTTGTTGACAGAGGACAGTGAACCCAAATAGGAATTGCCCCAGGTCATCCAGTTGGGGTGCATATTCCAGAAAAGCCAAAGTGCTCTCCAGGGTTTGGGAGGCTTGAGAAGTGAGAGGGCTTGCGTCCTGTTCTAGGGCTTCTCTAGCGTTTGAATCATTTGGGATCTTATCAAAATACAGACTCTGGCTCAGTAGGCCTGGGAGAGGTTCTGAGATTCTGAATTTCTAATAAGTTCCTCGTGTCTAAAAAGCTTTAATCATTTTATTAAGTAGGCTTAATGATAAGCGCTAATGAACACCTCCTAATGCGATGCTCGGCCCGCATGCACAGACTCCCACACTTTGAGCACGGAGGGGAGGGCTGGTTATCTCCACTGTTGCCCTTGGCCCTTGCATTAAGACATCATTTTTATTAAAATCTACAAATGAATTCATTTAAGCCCTGACTCAAAATCCAGGGCTCTTACTGGGTTTTGGTTTTTGTTTTTGTTTGATGGGGTGGTTGGTTTTGTTTTTAATGGAGCACATGCAGGACACACATATGGAGGCTGATGGGGTAGGTTGAAGGTGGTGGGGCATGTGGGGGAGGCGGGGCTTTGGGAGGACAGAACAGGCAGGTAATAGGGACCCTAGTGATGGTTGGGGGGGCCTGTGGTAGGCACGTATGGGGCCACAGCATGCTGGTGACAGCAAGACCCCCAAATCCACCTACTGCCGAAGGGTCGGGCTGAGCAGCAGTGGGTAATCTCCATCTTCTGCTACCTTCCCTCCTCCTTTGCAACCTGGAGAGATTTAGGCCCAGACAGGGCTGTCAAGCCCAACTGCCCACTTCCTGGCCAGCCTAGAACCCCTCCCCAGACTCCTGTGTCTCGTAGCCTTTTCAGGGCACGCTGCTTATAAGTGAGGCATCTGTGAGCCCAGGATGAGCGCTCCCAGTGCTGCGATGGGGACATGGCTGCCTCCCTCAGAACCACTCAGAAGACAAGGGTGGGGGGAGCCCTAAAGAGGGACCGTCCTCCTGGCAAACCCAGGACGATTTAAAAAGTCAGATGGGAAGACAACATTGTATGCATTTGTTTGTGGTTTTCTATTGCATTCCATTTACACCATTGAAAGGCTTTGAGGCCGCTTAAAATAAACCTGCTCAGGAAACGTAACTGGGAGGAACAGATGTTTTAAAAAAGACAGGGCTGCAAGCTTGAAAATCAGGATTCTGAAATCCTGGGAACCTGATGGGAGCTCAGGGCCTTGCTCTCACCTTTTTTTCTGGAGAAAAATGAATGTTTCTGTGCATGGCCGTTCATCACCACATGTCACCACAGTGGGCAGGTGAGTCCCCCTGAAGGTCACTCGAAACCCCAGGTTAAAAATGCCCACCGCAGAATAAGGGGTGGTAATTAGGCCAGTGCCTTGGCTGAGATGGCAACTGTTTTTGGACACCCGAGTCAGCTCTGGGATGAATCATGACGGCCAAGGGGAAAGGGACACAAGATGAACTGGGGGACAGTTGGTGTCTAATGAAAAGAACACTGGTCTTTCATGGCAGACAGGTGTTTTCTGAGCCCTCCTTCTCAGACCATACATCACAATGCAACACAATGCAACAGGTGAAAGGCTGCTTCCTTTTTTTCTTTTCTTTTTTTTTTTTTTTTTTAAGAGGCTCTGGGTGAACACCAAATCCGTTTTTTTTTTTTTTTTAATTTTATTTATTTGTCAGAGAGAGAGAGAGAAAGCAGAGGCAGACAGAGTGGCAGGCAGAGGCAGAGGGAGAAGCAGGCTCCCTGCCGAGCAAGGAGCCCGATGTGGGACTCGATCCCAGGACGCTGGGATCATGACCTGAGCCGAAGGCAGCCGCTTAACCAACTGAGCCACCCAGGCGTCCCTGCTTCCTTTTTTTCCCAAGATTTTATTTATTTTTTTTGAGAGAGAGAAGGAGGGGGAGAGACAAAGCTAGCATGAGCAGGGGGAGGAACAGAGGGAGAGGGAAAAGCAGACACCCTGCTGAGCAGGGAGCCCGATGCGGGGCTCCATTCCAGTTCAGGGAGCCCGATGCGGGGCTCCATTCCAGGACCCCGAGATCATGGCTTGAGCCCAAGGCAGACGCCTAACCGACTGAGCCACCCAGGTGCCCTTGGAAGGCAGTTTAGCATCGGGCTTAAGAACATGGACTTTGAGGACAACTCCCTGGGTTCAAATCAAAGGTCTGCCTGTTACTAGCTATGTAAATTTTAAACTCTCCATGCCTCAGTTTCTCCTTTTATAAAATGGGGTTGTTGTGGGAACCTATTTCCCTATCTGTAAAGTGGGGGTGCTGTGGGGACTAAATGAGCTATTATACGTGAGTGTGTAAGACTGCGCCTGTGATGTGGTGAGCATCCCACAGCGTGAGCTCTGATGGGGAGGCAGCTTAGAGTAGTGACGACACACACAGTCAGGTGGAGTCTTATCTGGATTCAAATTTCAGCTCGAGTACTTACTAGCTTTGTGACCTTGGTCACTGTATTAAGTTACATCGTGTCCCCCCAAAATCATGTCCACGGAACCTCAGAAGGTGACCCTTTTTGGAAATGGGGTCCTCACGATGTCATTGGTTAAGACGAGGTATTACTGAATTGGAGTGGGCCCTAGATCCAACGACTGCTGTCTCTGTCAGAGGAGGGGACCCGCACGACGAAGGAGGGCCTGCGATGACAGAGCCAGTGATGCAGGTACGAGCCAAGAAATTCCACGGAGCGCCGGCATCACCAGGAGCTAGGAGAGGCTTGAGACAACGGATTCTCCCTCAGAGCCTCCAAAAGGAGCCAACCCTGCTGATGTCTTGGTTCCCAATTTTTGACATTCTGAGTTGCAACAGAGCAAACTGAAGCCGTCCAGCTTGTGGTAACTGGTTACGGCACCCCTTGGGGGCTAATGCGGTCAGATGACCGCAGTCCAGTTTCTTCATCTATAAAATGAGAATAAAAAGTACCTACTTCCTAGAGTTATTAAGATTGCTTGAAATAATCTGTAGAAAGTGCTATCACTGTGCCCCTGATGCAGGATGTCCAGAATAGCACTTGTTATTATGAGGTACAGTGACGCGCTGGGGAGGACAGCCCCAAGGCTGAGGTTAATAGCCTTCGCCCTATGTCTGCACTAGACCTTATGTACCCAGGGCCCTGTGGACGAACTGTTATGTGGTTCCCGGTTTTTTGCTAATACAGATAATAATCAGATGATTGATACATGTATCTTTGTATAATTCAGTGAGTAAATGAGCAGGATAAATTCCCAGAAGGAGTATTGCTGAGTCAAAGGGCCTGGCCAGTTGGGTAGATATGGCTTAACTTGCCTTGAAAGGGAGTAAACCAATGGGAGTTTCTCTTCCCTGTGACAGCGCTGCTCTCCCCCACATCTCGAAAACACTGGGAATTCTCAGGCTTTTGCAATTTTGTTAATGTGATGGATGGAACTGATGGCTCATTTCTTAATTTACCTTCCTGTAGTTAAGAGTGAGGGTCGTTATCTGCCCCTGGGTTCTTTAGCCATTTGTATTTTTAGGTGAATTGCCTGTTCCTTTCCTCTCTTTACGTTTTCATTGAGCTGATTTAGTTGTTGGCGCTTTGGTTTGCTTTGGTTTTTTGGTAGGACTCTGTCTATTAAATAAATTAGCCCCTTGTTCAATGAGCAGCCGATATTTCCCCCCAATTTGCCATTTGCTGATTTTCATACTGCTTTTCCCGAAAATACAAAAACTAGCTTCAGGAGCCAAACCTTATGTTAACACCTGCTGTGAGGCAAGGTGACAAGTTGTGTCTGTCAAATGGAGACTGAGAAGAGGAGTGAGGTCCACAGGCTTTTCTACAAACCAGCTTTTATTCTACCAATGCTTTTGATTTATGGCTGTCAAAGCCAGTAACAAGGTGAGGCATTCATTCATTTACTTAGCAAACTTGCCCTCAGCACCTGAGAGGCACAGGCTTTGTGTGGGACTGTGGGAGAGGGACATGCTTGCTCCCAAGTAGCTTTCAGTCTGGGGGACAGAGGGGTACAGTAAGACGATGCTTCTGTTGGCCGAACTCCGATGGCCTCTCCCGCTTGTACTAAGATGTCTGGCTTGCTAGAGCCCTTTGCAGCTGGGAGAGAGATGGCACAGAAGGGGCTGGGTCTGGTGAGAGCTCACAGAGGCTTGCACTGGAGGAGTTGCCGCGAGGTGGGGAAAAGGAGTCCCAGAACAGACTGTGGCCCGGTTTGCAGGCCGGCCAGGGTCAGGAGATGGTTTCAGAGCCCTTTCCTGGAACCCTGTTGCTTACAGTGATTCGTGCGGTGACTCAGGCACTGTGATGACCTCAAGAGATGCAGAATGAAAATACCCACAGCTGCGTGCACCCACACGCACATGGCCTTTCTAATTTAACCCGCTGGACAGTTTTGACGGACATGTGGACCTCTGAGACTCCATGTGTCCTGGGATGGGGCTCGTAGAAACGGCAGAGAGAGACAGGGTCAAATGCTGTGTTTAGCTTCCCTGCTTTTTCAGCAGGTGTTTTCCCGTATGACTAAGAGAATGAGGTCAGCTGGGGGAAAATAAAAGCAAACAGCCCAAGAGACAAGTTTCTTAAAGAGAATGTTCCTGGTGCAGATCCTAAATCCACGTCGTGGTAATCTAGGTCATCTGCCTGCTGGGGAGCCCCAGAGCACATCTGTCCCTCCTTCCCAGAGGCAGTGCATTATGTGAAGAGTGTGACCATGTCTCTCCTGGTCCTTCAACTGTTCTTCCTGTGATACCCGGCTTCCCTTCTCCGGACTCATCACTGCTCATGAGCAAAGGTCCAATTCAGAGACGAGATCACCCACGTGGCCACCAGCCATATGAATTGTACTCAGCATCACTAGAGAGCAGGGAAACGCACAACGAAATACCACCAGCCACCCAGCATCATGGCTCAGGCTAAAATGAAAAGTACGGACCATAGCTAGAGTTGATGAGGATACAGAGCAACTGGAACTCTCATCCATCACCGGTAGAAATGGAAAATGGGCAATTACTTTGGGAAACTGTTTGACAGTGTCTACTGAAACTAAAAGTACATTTACTCCAGGCGAGTAATTCAACTCCAGGGATGTACCCAAGAGAAATAAGGGATTATTTCTACCAAAAAGGCATGTGTAGCCCTATTTATAGTTACCAAATACTAGAAATAACTTAAATGTTCATTACCAGTAGAGTAACTAAGTTATGGTGTAATTTGTTTGATGGAGTACTACACATCAGTGAAAAAGAGTGAACTCTTGTTAACACACAACACAGATGAATCCCACAGTTGTGATGTGCGTGGAAGAAGCTGGACATGAGGACATACCCACTGTGTGTTTTCATTTATGTGAGTTCAAAACAGCTAAAGCCCACCTGCGGTTTTAAGAGTCAGAAGAGCAATTACCTCTGAGGGAGATGGACTGAGCGGAGGTACAAGAGCATTCTGGTAGACTGGAAATGGCCCCTGTCTTCCTCTGAGTGGTGTTTACTACATAGGTGCAGACGTGGGAAATTCAGGGAGCTGTGCTGTCAAGACTTGCACACTTGACTACATACAAAGCCAATGCCTTATTAAAAAGAAAAAAAAGGGGGCACCTGGGTGGCTCAGTGGTTTGGGCCACTGCCTTCAGTTCAGGTCATGATCTTAGGGTCCTGGGATCGAGTCCCGCATCAGGCTCTCTGCTCAGCGGGGAGCCTGCTTCCCTCTTATTCTCTCTGCTTGCCTCTCTGCCTACTTGTGATCTCTCTCTGTCAAATAAATAAAATCTTAAAAAAAAAAAAAAGGAAAGTTACCTCCTCAAATGAAAGGGTGGGGGCCCATAGCTGAGCCCCAGCATGAAGCTAAGCAAGACCGCCATTGCCTTTCTTCAGCCACTGTACTTTGATGAATGCGGAGGAGATCCCATCATGACCCTTGGGGCCAGTGCCTTACACTGTTGACTTACGTTGGGTTGACAGAGAACCCCTAAATCTTTCTCATGGCTGCTCAGCTATGTCCCCACCCATCTCATGTTTATGGGGTTGGCTTGTCGGGTCTCAAGCGTTGTGGGACTGAGACAAGGGGAAGGAAACCAGCAATGTGAACTGTATCATCCTTTATTTCATTCTGTCTGTATAGCACCATGCGTGTGACATGGCCCCAGGGATCTCTGTGTGAGTGTTACCCTCCCAACTTCATTATAAGCATCCTAAGGACGAGGAAATATCTTAATTTCTGTCTGTGCCACAAAGGCCCACCATGCCCTGCACGAAGTAGGTTCTCAGTAAATACCCAATGAATTGGGTTGTCAAAACTGAGATCCAGAGAGGTACAGCAAGTTGCCCAAGATTGCACAGCAAGTCCTCAACCAACATGACTTGTAACCAGATCCCCTGACTCCCATCCCAGTGCTCCTTCTGCCATTGCCCAGTGGACAGCTTCCTGTAGAGGCAGGGACCATGGGTGGGAAGATACTAGGGAGGAAGGAAAAGGACCATCTGAAGGGAGACAAAGCTGAGTCTGGCCCTAGGGCCTTTAGGATGTGTGTCCTGGGGAGAGGGCTGGGGATGGCTTGTAGGTGACATAGTTGCAGAGACTACTCTGTGAAGGATGCTAGGTTGGGTGAATGCTCTGTAGATATCTCCTGAAATTCTTAATTTTATCTTTGGCTTTGTATTTTCAAGTGAAGTCCCATGGCCAACAGAGCATGCCCCAGGCTTAGCGGCTTAGCCCACTTGAGTTCCCACCTCCTGCTCCTCTCCTCTTCCTGAGGACAGGTTCTTAGACCCCAGCTGCCTCCCATCCTGGGGCTCCCAGGTCCCACCAGCCTGCCTGCAGCTACCTCTGCGGATCTCTGGTACATTCCACCGGCAACACTGCCTCTCATCCCTCCTAGTCCAGCACAGAGGTCGTGATCCCCCCAGATGGCCCATTTCTGTGTGTGGGGTGTGCATATCCCGCTCCGGGGGTGGGGAAGGGGAAGAGAGTGGCCACTAGTGCATTTGGCATGCATGTTTTGTGTCGCAGCCCACGGGCACCTATGTGACCCAGAAATTAAACAATAAGAAAACACTGTGGCACAGTAAGAGCGAGACCATGAGAGGAAGGTAAAACTTTTTATCTTGGTACCTTTAGTGGCACTTTTCTCTGATTTTGAACAGAGGATCCAATGGTCTTACTTTGCACTGGACCCAGACCCGGCTCATTTGGCAGCCAGTCCCGTGGCAGGGTGGGGGTGGGGGGATTCCTCCCACGGCCCAGTGGGGGTTAAGCAGCAGGCCAGGGCTCCCTGGGGAAGCAAGATGGCAGGGGACATGGGCCAGCAAGTGGCTGGGAAGCTCAGCCCTCTTGTCTGGCAACCTGGCTGGGTCTCACCACAGGGACACCACTCCGCAAGGCGCACTCACCCCTCACTCTGCTGGGGACACGGAAGAGCAGCCTGGAAGTGCTCAAAGTGTATCAGCTGCAAAGATCTCTGCATGTTGGGTGCTGATTGGTATGACTCTTGCATCACATTCTATGACCCTGTTACAAAGCCTAAGCCTTGAGAAAGTTAAGCCGCCTAGAGCTTCCATTGCTTGCTTGTCTGTCCTTCCACACCCTGCCTGGCAGCCCCCACCCAGGGCTGGTTGACTTTCTCCCCTTGCGGGTCACTGGCCCAGGTTGGAATTCGGTTGTCTGCTCTGCTCCCTGGGCCTGTGTCCCTGACCGAGCTGCGGTGACCGGGCCCTCACTCTGCGCCAGGCCTGGCTGCTCACAGAGATGTGGAGCTGGTCGGAGGGGGGGCTGCCCTCCAGGCCCAGCTAGTGGGGGATGGGATGGGGTGCTGAGGGGACACATGGGGACATGTGTCGTCCCCAGTCCCCAGGAGGCTGTGCAGGGGGAAGGCCAGCCACCCCAACAAGGAGGTCGGGATGCTTCGCTCTCTGGAGAGACTCTGCCTCTAGGACTTAGTAGGTCTTCAGAGAGCATGGAGGCAGGGAGAGGGCACTCCAGGCTGAGAGGACAGCTGGGAGGACTGAAATGTCAGGGGCAGCCAGGGCGAGTGTTCTAGCTCAGCCGGAAAGGGAAGGCCTGGGCTGGATGGGAAGCTGGGGAGGCCCAGTGGCCACCAGCTCTCCGACGGCCGACGTGTTTGCTCTCCCGTCTGTCACGATGGGGCCTTTGAAGGTGGCTTTCAGCTCAGAGCAACATCAGAACTGATGTTCATGAATATCATTTAGAGGCTGAGTTGGGCGTGGACAGGAAAGTAGGGATGAAGCAGGGAGAGGTTGGGGGACTGTTGTGATAACAGATTTTAAAAAGACAAGCCTCATGGAAGAGGAGAGGAGGGACAGACAGAAAGGACAGGAGAAAGTTAGGCTTCTGTCCCAAATGGACAAATATGGTAGGATTCCACTAAGATGAAGTGCCTGGGGTAGTCACATTCACAGGGACAGAAGGAGAGTAGTGGCTGCCAGGGGCTGGGGAGGCCGGGAGGGCAGGATGGGGAGTTAGTGCTTAATGGGGTGAGTTTCAGAACAAGTTCTGGAGATGGGCAGCAGCGATGGCTTCGCAAAAGTGCGACTGTGTTTCATGTCACCCAGCGGATTACTTAAAAAGGTTAAAATGGTACATTTTAGGGGCTCCTGGGTGGCTCAGGAGGTTAAGCCTCTGCCTTCAGCTCAGGTCATGATCCCAGGGTCCTGGGATTGAGCCCCGCATCAGGCTTTCTGCTCGGCGGGGAGCCTGCTTCCCCCCCACCCCATCTCTGCCTGCCTCCCTGCCTACTTGTGATCTCTCCCTCTCTCTGTGTCAAGTAAATAAATAAAATCTTTTTAAAAATGGTAAATTTTATGTTATGTGAATTTTATCACAATTTCAAAGCACTGTAATGTTTAAAAAATAAGAGAGAAAGAGAGAGAGGGCTGGCGGGCGTGGGGACTGACCAGAGCGAGGGGAGTGGGGAGGGGAAGTGCAGGCTGGCCCCAGGGGTGACTGAGCTGCTCCGGTGGCCACCCAGGAGGAGAAGATGGGGGTAGGCAGGTAGGCCCACATTCAGCATTGGGCATGTGGGGCCTGGGGGCTCCAGGAGTGCCTGGCAGGAGCCAGGGCTGGAGAGACTGGCTGAGAGTCATCAGCTTATCATGGTAACTAAATCCACACAGGAGAAGATGAGAAGGGCCAGGAGAAGTGTGAGATGTGAGGAGAGGGCAGAGCCCAGGGGACCCATGGGCCAAGGAGAATGAATGCGTCATTGGGGTGACTGAGAAGGAGGGAACCCCAGAGAGTCTGAGCTCTCATGGGCTTCAAGGAGCAGGGCTCATTCAAGGTGCCTGAGCACGGGGAGGGTACCATGTGGGAGACCGGGTGGGCCTCCCGAGGACTGTGGGAGGATGGGGTTCTCATGGGAATCCAGCATGAGCCTCAGCAACCCAGACCTGAGGGAGCAGGGCACTTCTGGGGACACAGCGTTCTCTATCTCCTTCTCATCCCAGGAATTCAGCCTCTTCTGAAGATTTTTACTCCCCTAAATGTCTCTTCCCTCGTGGCCTCAGCTTCCACATGTTCGTGGCAGTCTCTTCATCCCCAGCTTCCCCTGCCACCTGCCTCCCTTTCTTCTTGAGTCCCCGTTCAGTGCTGTGGTGGGTTGAGTTGTATCGCCCCCAGATTTGTACCTGTGATTGTGACCTTATTTGGAAGTAGAGTCTTTGCAGACGATCAAGTTAAGATAAGCTCCTAAGGACAGGCCCTAATCCAGTATGGCTGGCGTCCTTATATTAAGGGGATGTGTAGGCACAAACACGTCCAGAACAGGGAGACCACCAGCTCAAGGCTAGGAATGCCTGAAGCTCCCAGTGCTAGGGGAGAGACGGGGACCAGATTCTCCCACAGAGCCTTCAGAAGGAGCCAACGCTGCCAACACCTTGATTATGAAGGTCTAGCCGTCAGGACTGAGAGACAACCATTTCTGTTGTTTAAGCCAGTCAGTTTGTGGTACTTCGTTAAGACAATCCCAGGAACTAATACAAATGCCAAGAAATAAAAGCTCATTCACCCAACTCTAAGCCACCTCATGGCTCATTGACTAGCCGAGCAATCCGTTGCCCTTGAGCTGGGCACCCACTTTGTCCAATCAGCTGAGAGGAAGTGTCACATGGTGTGAAGCATGGCTGCCCCCAGGGGTGCCTCATGAAGGAGGGCAGTGGGGAGACGGCTCTCTCAAGAGGAAATCTCAGGCACTCTCGTGTCCCTGAAGCCAAGGGAAGAGAGAGGGACAGGCTTTGGTGATGAGGGATCATGGCCAAAATCTCTTTGACTAAAGTGTCTTCCAAAAGAAAAGGACGTGGGGCACCTGGGTGGCTCAGTCAGCCTTTGGCTCAGGTCATGATCCTGGGGTCCTGGGATCGAGTCCCATATCAGGCTCCCGGCTCAGCAGGGAGCCTGCTTCTCTCTCTGACCCTCTTCCCTCTCATGCTGCTTCTCTCTCTCAAATAAATAATAAAATCTTTAAAAAAAGAGAGAGAGAAGGACAAAGACACGAGAAGATCGAGTATGAAGGATCAACTTTGTGAATCAGCCTTTCTTCACCCATCATCTTGATGTTCACTGTGGCTGAGATAAGAAGATGGCACGACTAGAAAATATTCATTTGAACTTGTGACTCAGCCCCTCCTGACCTCAGGGAAACGCAGTCCATAAATCCTGACGCTGTTCCAGCACCTCCTTCCGGAGTTTTCCCGTGGGGCCGGATGCTGGAAAAGCCATTAGCAGAAGTGACTGGACCCGCTCCCCATGAAAGATTTAAAAGTGTATTTGGTACTCCGAGAGCTTTCACTTCTAAAGCTTGCTGATGGATGGCCTCAGCCCTTGACCCACTACTTTTTACTCTCCAACCTGCCTAGTTTTATTTCCTGGCACAGCCTGTAAGTTCTGTTTCTTCACGTTGAGCGGCAGTCTAAGGCTTCGGCTGCTGAGAAGCGGGGTGGCCAAGTACGCTGGCTGGTGTGACACAGACTCTAGTGATAGAAAACTCGGGTTTTGCCATATGTCTTGTGTTTCTTGAGCCGCTCTTTTGTTTTTCTTACCAACTCTTACTCAGAACTCAATTTATAAAGCGGGTAAGAGAGGCGCCTCAGGCGGGCCATGCCGGAAACTTCATCATCACCTCCTTCCTGCTGCTCTCCCCCTGTCTTGGGTTCCCAGCTCTCCCAGACCCAAAGGATGCAAGAGGAGAAGGGACTTGCCCAAAGGCCCAAGGACACTAGACTGATTCTCTACTAGCACATTTATCAGGCACGGAGGTAGGCACTGGGGACACGAAGACAAATAAGACATAAGTCCTTCTCTGAGGGGAGTTACAGTCTGCTGATAGGGCCTGGGGGGAGGGGAGGAGAAGGCGAGCCCAGCGGCAGCAGCAGGGGGGCGGCGGCCTCATGGTCATGGCTAGCGTTTGTGGAGCTGTGTTGACCGCACACCAGTCCCAGGCTTTGTACCTGATCTGCTCGAGGCCACTTAACCTTCACAACACACTATGGGGGGAACAAGCACTATTACTCTCTCACTGTTCGGCATGATTGGCAACTTTCTACTTCCACAGCTGAACCCCCCTTTCTTCAAGGAAAATCTGGTATGGAGCCCCAAATAAACACATCAGGCAAAACAAAGGTGAGCCCCCTCATTCTACCTTTCCTACATAACCCCCAGCAGGGGCCCTGAAGGAGCCTGAGGTCTCCCTGCTCACGGTCCAAAGACCGCCCATCTGATCCAGTTTTTGGAGGGCTCCAAGAGGCACAGGTTACAAGCAGAGTGTCCCAGTCCACTTACACTCACTTTACAGGTGAGCAAATGGAGGCCCAGAGGAAGGGAGGCATTTAGCAGGGGAGTCACCACCATAGCCAGCGCTCCAGCCAGAGTCTTCTGAATCTCAGTCCTATGTCCCTCAGAGGCACCTCATTTATTAGGAAATGGAAGCCTTTTATTGCCAGCTATGAAACATCATCTCTTCCAAGCCACATTTTAAGGTTAAGCTTACTGTGGGCTCTGCACACATGGTTTTCACGTCCCTCCCACCCTGTCCCTCCCCACCTCCAGCTCTCCATGTCACTGACCCCAGGAGGAGAATCTTGCTTTAGAGAAGCCCATTCTGGGAGCCAAGTAGGTGAGCGTGGCTTGAAGCTGACAGCTTCCTAGCTGGCCTTAGGAGCCCTGCACTCCTCTCAGCTTATTTAACAGAAGGTCTGGTCGCTCTGTAACATTCATGGGAAAGAAAGGGCCTTTAAATCATCTGAAATAGGATTTTTTTAAGGCAACAGCTCCTTGGAGTGTGCCAGAGGAATGTTAACTTCCCTTCCCTGTGTGTACTAAGAGGGGGGGTCCTTCGGGAATGTTCATGATTGCACCCCTCAGGGTGGCATCTCTGGAGGTGGACTGCCCGTCCCTCCTTCAAGGGGCCCCATAGTCACCACCTACGTCTCTCTCCTTGCACCTTTGCAACTGCTCTTCCTACTGTCCTCTGGTCCCTTACCCTGGCTCATTCCTTCTGCAGGCTCTGTTACTTTTTCCCTAAGGATTTTAGTGTAAATCATCTAGAAAATGAGTCCTCTGGCAGAGATAGCAAGCATGGGAAGCTCCCAGCGTCCCAAACCTGTCCCAGTTGGTCCTGTCCCCAAGTCCCTTCTGGTGTGAGTCTGAGTGGCTCCCTCATGCGACCCAGAGGTGAGGCTCAGGCTGTTACCCAAACTTTACTTTATCGGATTCCAATCCCAGGAGCACTTTCTCAGAGACAGCGTTTCATGGTTAAAGACCAGGAAAATTCTGCACGTAACCTATTTCTCCTGGAGGGACCCAATGTGTGGAAGCATACCAAAAGTTTTGAGAAATCCTGTGGTCTCAGGTCCTGTGGAACTTTGGAGAACCCAAAACCTGTTTGAGTGCCCGGATCGTGTTTGGCAGCTAGTTCAGAGGTGTCTCTGTGAGTTAGTTCTGGAAGCCTCTGAACTTTTCATTGGTGTCCCTCTTGGCTATAGAAGCTTTCCTAGTTCCACTCAAGAAAAGCCAAATTAGGGTATTCTCTGCACGCATTCACAGAGGGTTTTGTTTTTTGTTTTTTGTGGTTTTTTTCCATCTATACCAGCACATTGTCAGCTGCTTGTGCTTTCTTTGGAAATAAAAAGAAATGAATCAAGGGGACCCATTTATGGTCTGAACACCACACTCTTGGGGTCTGGGCAAAGGAAGACGTCAGACCAAGCCGAGCCGTTCTTAGAGAAAAGGATGGCACTGGGGTTTTCTGTGTTTGGAAAGCAAGTCCTCTCTTATCAGACCGGCCTGCTGTATTTCTCCTGCAAATATGCTGGCATATGCACAGACGTACGTTAATAACACGTCTCTCTACTTTCTGAAATGGAGGCTTTTCCTGTCGGCTTAGGGAACTTTAAGTGCATGGACTGTTTTTAGTTAACAGTTATTCCAGCTTTTTGATCGAGGAGTTGGTTGTTTTTTCCTATAGCTTTCCTTTCTCTCTATGCTGGAAAATACCATCAGTCCTGTCACAGAGGAACACATGTGGGGGTGTGTGTGTGCCTGTGTGTGCATGTGTTTTCATAGGGGTCTAAAAACACAAACTGCTGGTGAAGGCGATACTGATCGAATTCGTTTGCTGGGGCTGCCGTAACAAAGTACCGCAAACGGCATGGCCTAAACAACAGACGTGCATCGTCTCAAAGTTCTGGAGGCTGAAAGTCCAAGATCAAGGTGTCAGCAGGGCTGGTTCCTTCCAAGGGCCATGGGGTCTGCTGCAGCCTTCTCCCTCTGCTTCTGGTGCTTTGCTAGCAGTCTGCGGTGTTCCTTGGTCTGTTGGAAGCATCACCTTGGTCTCTTCAGCCTCACAAGTGTTCCCGAGTGTGTGTCTGTCCAAATTTCCACTTTTTACAAGGCCACCAGTCTTTGGATGGGGATCTCACTCTGCTGTAGTACGACCTTGTGTAAACGGAACGAATTAGGTCTGCAATGACTCTATTTCCAGGCAACGTCACATTCTTCCTTGCAGTGTGGTGCTGGCTTCTGGAAGTCCTGGGGGCTGGAACTTCCGCAGATGAATTTGAGGGGGGGCACAATTCAACCCCTAACACCAGCACTGTACACAGGAGCATCGAAGGAAGTCCTGAGCTACTGCTCAATGTATAGCCTGTCAGCTTCAGAAAGGAGGGCTAAGGGGGAACAGGCTCAAACACAGAGATGCCGACAGCTTCCGAAGCAAGCTGACGTTTTCCGAGAGGAGAAGAGCCCAGAGTTGCCTGATGCAGGTAGAACTGCAATTAGGTTCACTCCAGTAAAAGGCACCCTGTTGGGGCGGCTGGGTGGCTCAGTGGGTTAAAGCCTCTGCCTTCGGCTCGGGTCATGATTTCAGGGTCCTGGGATCGAGCCCCGCATCAGGCTCTCTGCTCAGTGGGGAGCCTGCTTCCCCCTCTCTCTCTGCCTGCCTCTCTGCCTACTTGTGATCTCTGTCAAATAAATAAATAAAAATAAAATCTAAAAGAAAATAGTAAAAAAAAAAAAAAAAAAAAGGCACCCTGTTGCATGTGCGGCCCCAGGGTTGGGTCCTGGGGGAAGGGGGATGCGGCAAACTGGCACCCTGGCAGTGGGGAATGCCACAGGCCATGGATGTGAGCTGAGTGGAGAGTGCCGACCCAGCGCGAGGGCCGGAGTGAGCTTTGCTTAGTGACGGGACACAGAGGCTTCACAGAGGAGGTGATGTGTGAGCTGGGCTTGTCCCATGACCAGACACATTGAGCCAACAAGGAGGACAGAGGGCTTAGGGCAGATCAGGATACGTATGGTGGTTCTAGAACTTCCTGGAAGCATGATTCGCGTGAGTCACTCAACCTCCCTAAGCTCCGTGTCCTCATCCATAAAATGAGGATGACAACAAACACCTCCTCCAGAGGTTAAATTAGAAAATCCTTGTGACGCGCTTAACCCAGGGCTTGGATATGGTGGTAAACATTGGCCATTTTCGCCACCGGCTTTTTACGCGGCTTGATCGAGATGTAGGTGAAGGACCTGCAGGACGCGGGTGTTCAACTGACACCCCTCCGCTTATAAAATCAGCTTTGGCAGACCTTCCGCCATTCATGTTTCCCCTCAGGGCAGGGGGTGAAGGGTGGAGGGCGTTTGTACAGAAAAACACCAGAACTCCTTAAAGAATAAAATAGTTTTCAAGCATTCACAAGCCATTTACAGTTTCCTGTTTCCTTGGAATTAATAGCCATGCCGAGATAATCGATTACAATTCAGTTGGTCACATGCCATCAGGACCCTCACCTTGCAAGGAGAATTAATCCAACTTAGAGTGTTCCTGACCATTCACAGAGCGTGCCCGGCCACCACGTGCCCACCAAGCGTTGATTTGCTCTGAGAGAGAAAATCCAAGAAGGGTCTTTCTAAGATTTGTCTCTTTCCGGTAGGTCATAGATCACAGAAAGTCAGAAGACAAGCACAGATTCTCTTACCATGTCGTACAGACGAGAGCTAGAGAAATACCGGGACCTAGATGAAGATGAAATCCTCGGAGCCCTCACAGAGGAAGAGCTCAGGACCCTGGAAAATGAGCTGGATGAGCTGGACCCTGATGTGAGTAGGCACGAAAGGGGACCATGTCATGACACATGTGGGAACACAGTCATTACCACTTGGGGGAGGGACAGGGGCAGACTTCCCATAGCTACCTCTTCCTGTTCCCTTCTGTGGCAATGACCCTGGAATAACACTGCCCTTTGCAGGCCTGTGTGTGTGTGTGTGTGTGTGTGTGTGGGTGTGGGTGTGGGTGGGTGTCTAGAACAACAGAATCAGTAGAACGTGTATATTCACAAAGGGAAGAGTTGTATTGTAAGGAATTAGCTCACATGATTATGGAGGCTGAAGTCCCAAGACCTGCAGTCAGCAAGCTGGAAATCCAGGAGGGCTGGCCATATGGGTCCAGCCTGGGTCCAAAGGCCTGGAGAGCCAACAGAGCTGATGGTGGGGTTTCAGTCTGAAGGCCAGCAGGCGCAAGTCCCAGGAAAAGCCGATGTTTGAGTTTGAGTCTGCAGGCAGGAGAAAAACCAGTTACCCCACTCAAGGCAGTTTTGAGGGTCAGGAGGGTCCAGATTTTTGTTCTATTCAGAACTTCAGCTGATTGGATGGGCACCCCCCACTCCCCCATTAGGGAAGGCAGCCTGCTTTATTCAGGTTCAAATGTTAATCTCATCCAGAAACATCCTTACACGCGTGCCCAGAAAAATGTTTAACCAAATGTCTGGGTACCCCGTTGCCCTGTCAAGTTGACACATAAAATTAACCATCACAAGTCTACTCTTTGCCCACTTTGCAGCCATATGCATCTGAAATCTTATTTCTCTCATTATAAAGACAATGACGAGGTTGTAAGAGGAAGGGAGAGTCCAGAAGAGGACATGAAGTCCTTAAGTGGTCCTGTCCCTGATATCCCATAATACTTAAGTGCTATGGTATGAAATTAACAATACCTAAGTACTACGCTATAAAATCAGTACCTCTCATACTACATGATAAGAGAGTAAGAGAGGGGAAAAAAGCAAAGATACTTGCTTCACACACACACACACACACACACACACACACACACGTTCAGAACAAAATGAGGAGGAAACCCTTGTGACGATTATAGTCCTTGTTTCTCCAACTGGTCACATGGTTGCTCCTGCTGTAACTACCTTCTTTCACGCCCCGTTCTGGATTCCCTTTGCCTTCAGCAAGCCCCTCGTTGGTCATGATCCTTTGCCTGGTTGGATGACTCAAACCTTCATTCCTGAAGGGTCTGGGCCCATGGTAGCCTACTTGGATTGGGCTGTTGCCGTTTTCCACTGACTCTAGTCATGGGACATGGCGCTCGTAAGAGGCCCCGTCAGCAGTCTCCGGATGCAGCCAGACACTTCTGTACCTCCGTCATGGGGCAGTGGCCCAATTCCATATCAGGCACCAGGTCAGTGGAGAAACTCCTTCTGTGCCCATTGACTCAGTGACATAAGGAGCCCCGAGGGGCCGGGCGGCAGTCTCAACTGCCAGTCCAATGGAATTAATGTGTGTCTCCCGGTGGAAGTATTCCTCCCTTTGGGACTAAAACCTCCAGGCCAGAAGAACATAAGGTCAGAGGGACAGGAAGCAAACATGCTGCCAGTGGGTCATTAAGGGTCACAGTGAGGAGGCCATCTTCCATTTCTACCCATGATTCTTAGACCCATGAATCCTGACTAGTGGAGAAATAGCACCAGGTACTGGACACAGATTCAGAGCAAGTAGAACCTTCTGGAGAACCAGCCCCGCAAGGTGATGATCCCTTCCTGGAACTGCAGCACGTCTGCAAAACCACTTCCACCGTTCTCTCCAGCTAGCTGCTGCAGGGTCATGGGGACCCTGAGTTGTAGAAGGCATTAACTGAAGAATGAAGTATTGCAAGTGTCCCTTTCCCTTGTGGGACACGATTTTATCATTGCATTTCACAGTTGGCATACCTAAGAAGTGTGTTTAATGCTCAGAATTGGCCTCTGCCATCAGGATCATAGGCTCAAGGGGCAGGAGGCTCCCCAGTCTGGTGTGTGGTTTGGCCAACCACAAAGGAGCCTTGAGCAGGGCTGAGACACGGATTCCCGGGTGGCCTGTTAGACAGGGGCCTTCCTCCTCTATCTATACCCAGCTCTCCAGCTCAGTCCGGAGAAAGTACATAATGAATATTACTGAAGGAACTGAATTTTCCATTTTGTATATTTTTAGTTAAAAATGGAGCATTTCACACTTTTCTTTGAAAACCTGTCATCGCTCAGTTGTGATCTAACGGTGATCCGTGAAGAAAAGAACACCACTCCACCACTGCACTAACCTTCAAGTGATCACAGCCAGAGCAGAGGGAGAAATGCAGGACTAGAGGTTAGCTGTCCCAGCGCCAACCCCAGGCCTGTCTCTTACTCTCCATGTGACCTTGGGCCAGTCGCTGTCCTTCCCTAGGCCTAGTCAGTGTCCCCCATCCATGAAATGATGGAGTTGGATGGTCCCTTCAGGGCTCGGCTGCCATGAGCTTTTAACCTGGCCTTATCTCCAGGTTCAAATAAAGGTCTTCTTTCTAGAAAACCCAGATACCCAGTCTAGGGATCCTGGGTCCTAGGCCCTATAGAATGACAAAGGCCTCTTGCTGTTCATGACATCCACCTCTGATGATGCCACTCCAGGGCTTTGGAAAGCAGTGTTGGTGGGAGAACGCTGGATCTCCTCCTCCCTCCCCTGCACTCCTGCTGCCCCGAAGCCTGGGCTTCAGGAAAAACAAGCACTATAGGCAAGGAATAACCAGGCTTCCAGCTTTATTGCTGTAAGATGATTCTGTTCTAATTCGATCCTAGACCACTGTCTCATAGAATTACACAAACGAGCAGCTTTAAAAAGTGAGAACCAAAGGGGGATGCAGGGACTTTTGTCAGCTCAGTAAACATGGCCTAGTGACCTGCCGGGTGCCAGGCCCTGTGCAGGCCACCACAGGGGAGCCTGGCGGGGCCCCTGCCATCCCGTGTCAGTCCGCTCAGGCCGGGGGAGTGCAAGCATGATAACCAGCATCCTCAGCAGACACAGAAGGCGAGCTCAGGGAGACGACTGATTCTTCCTGGTGGGAGGCTTCACAGAGCAGGTGACTGGGGCCCTGGGCCCTGGGATTTTTCTGAGTCAAGAATAAAAACAAAGAATTCTAGGTGCAATGGAGGCCACGTGCAAAGCTCACATACAAAAGGCAGCTGGGGACAGTGGTAATTAGAATCTCAGTGCGGTTTCTGTGGGGGCTAGATGACCTTGGAAGGAGGTTTTGGTTGGTAGGTGGTGGGGGTGGGAGGGGATGGGGTGCAACTGGAGAGTTTAGACTTTTCTCCGTAGGCCCGAGGAATCTTTGAGGGGCAATGACTTGGTGGACTTGCTGGTTTCAGGAGATTTGAGGACAGATGGACCAAAGGAGTTGCCAGTGAGATGGGTGGGAGTTGGAAGGCCTGGCCGGTTGGTGGGAGAGTTCCTTTCTGAAGCTAAGGAAGAGCCCCGCCCCTCCCCACAAGCTTTCCACTGCATTGCAGACTTTCTGTCCCCAGTGCAATGAAGAGCAAGGCCTTCTGTCTCTGACCATCTTGCTCCAGGTGGGGTTGGGGTGAGATGAGGCTGTGTCTGCAAGTCACATGGATGGTGCCAAAGGTCCAAGCCAAGCATCAGACCTGAAGGGAACAGGGGGAGGTAGAAGAGCCTTCTCGGGACGGGAGTATAGCCCTTACCTAAGGCCTCTCGGAGCCCCAGCTGGGAGCTCCGTTTCAGCTCTAACCTGGCAAAGGGCTTCCCCAGTAAATCAAGGTCTCTGGCCTCGGTAGCAAATTCCCCCTCACACAGCCAGCACCCTCACCCTCCTCCCAGAAGATCAACAGGAAGGTGGGTGCCCTGGAGGGACAGAGAACCCAGGGCCCAGAAAGCTAACTTTCCCCAGTCATAGGACCAGGGTGTGGAGGCTCAGATTCCAACAGGCTCCAAGGGCTCTCTCAGCTTCCACTCCAAAAGGGGGAAAATAAATGTGCTTTCAGATTTGGAGAAGGGTTGAACAATCAAGAGACCCGTGATTCTCATACCATTGTGGTTTCAGAATGGACATTTTCAAAGACCCCTTTCTCTCTAAGTTCAAGAACAAGGAAAGAGAAGTCAGAGAGAAGATAGGAGATAACAGAGACCAGTGGGGTTTTTTTGTTCCAGCCACACAATTGGCCCCTTCACGGAGATGTCTCTGTTACCTGATTTGCAAGTCAGTGTGTGAGTTTCGAAAAGATCTAGTGGGCTCCCTACTTTCTGAGAGCACAAACATTCCAGCTCTGTTTCACCTGCCCTTGGCCCGTGTTCTGAGGTCAGCACAGGGAGAGGCCAAAGGTATGTAGACCAGGAGAGGTCTGGTGCCAGCCATCCGGGAGGAGCACAGGGACCAGGAGAGCCCATGCCCCCAACTTTCAGGGCAGGAACTGACCAAGAGAGGGGAAGGAGGTTGCTCTAGGTCACAAGTCCCAATGGAAGGAGATCAGACCCCAGGTCCTCTGCCCTGTCTGGGACACTCTATACGGCTTCTACTATCTTTTCTGTTTAACAGGGGCATACATGGCACTTCTTATGCCCAGGCACTGTTCTAAGCACCTTGAAAATCTTCATTCATTCCACCATCATAATCCTGTGATGCAGGCACTGTTATCAGCCCCATTTTTCAGATGAGAAAACTGAGAGGTGAAGTAAATTGTCCAGGGTCCCACTCTAGGCAGTGAGGAGCCACGACACGGTTCTGAGAGCCACTCTAAAGCCCCACGGGGGTCTCAGAAAGAGAGTTTGAGCCACAGATGTGCTCTGGTTTTGTAGGGGTGAGTGCTGGATGCAAAATCACCCTCCTTTCCTCCTGGAAGCAACCTGAAAGGCACAAGTCCGTATTCGTTCCTGGCTCCTCTCCCAACTCAGGCATGCGTCTTCCCTCTTTGGAGCTCTGTTTCCCTCTCTGAAAAAGGGGAGCAGTCAGCCTGGTTGCCTCTGACACCCCCTCCAGCTCTAAGCAGCTACGGCTTGGCGAGCAGCACCCAGCAGTCTGATTACCTGAATTCAGCTGACACTTCAGGGGGTTAGGGTTTCAGTGATGCAACTGTTAAGCCCCAGGGTCACGTGATAGAGTAGAGTACTCGGAGTTGGAAAGCGGCTTTGTTTGCAGCAGAGGATTCCAAGCTTGCGCACTGGAAAAAAAAAGAGAGAGAGAGAGAGAGAGAGGAAAGAAAGAAAGCAAGGGAGAAAAAAAAAAGTCCCTGAAACTTTCTATCTCTCACTCTGGCCTGGAAAAACTCGAGCTTATCATGAGATTGTTGCCCTTGGACTCCCGCGGGAGAGGAATGCTCCGTGTGCTAAAAGTATCCACTGTTGACTGATTCCCCAAGAGGATCTGCCCTTTCTGGAGTTAAGTGGATGCCGCCGTGACACGGAGCCAACTCCTTGGTTCAGATCGCCTTTGTGCCAGGCAGTAGGGGGAAAGGAATAACGTAGAGAAACATCAAAGACCAGTCGACCAGTCACACTGTGACTTGTGCCAGGTGCCGTGTGCTAGTTCTTAGGGGATCAGTAGGTAGTTAACGTTTACTGGTTGCACCGTGGGCAAAGGTTCCGTGGGTGATCTCATTTAATCCTCCAACAGGTTTGGTCATGGGACCTATTTTAAAGATGGGGAAACTGAGGCTCGGAGAGAGGACATAACCCGCCCAGGCTGTAACACAGTGGGTGCTGGGATTCCAGCCTCCAGTCCCGCCCCGAGAGCCTGTGCTGTTAATCACCACCTCCTGGGAGCACCTGTGGGCTGGGGCCTGCCAGGACCTGGGATGGGGAATGACCAGCAAGTTGTTCTTTCCCGATACAATTTCCTTTGAAGTTGTTAGGTGAGTTTCACCATCCATGCTAATCTTCTAAAAAAGAAAAGAAAAATACCATCAGGAATAAGAATTTCCTTGTAAATATCGCTTGATAATGAAGCTTTGGGGAAAAGGAAGAATTTTTCTAAAGTGTCTCAGTAAAAGGATTAAAATATTAGCAGGAGGGAAGATGGTAGAGATAATCCCAACCTTATAAAGAAATCGGGTTCTGTGGGTTGGTTTTGAAGTCAGCAATTGGGAGGCTATGGTCCATTATAGCCACAGAAACAACAGTGGGAAGGAACAGTCTCCCTGCAGGGCCCAAAATAATAATCATAGCTCTTTTCTCTGTGGAGGGCCTCTTACAGGCCAGGCACTGTGCTAAGTGTTGTACGGGCATCACTTCTGCAAGGATCACTACGAGGATCCTATGAGATCGGTCCTTAAAGATTGCAGTCCATACATCCTTAAAAAAAAAAAAAAAAAAAACAGGAAATGGGCGACCAGAACCACGCAACTGGTAGGTGGGAGGCGAGGCTCAGGCCGACCTGTTTCTCCTCGTCCATAATGCATCAAGAGTTCTGAGAACAAGGGGCCATGAACAACAGGAAGAAACAATGGAGGAGAAAACCTAGAACTGTAGACTCCCAGCGCTGAAAGGACACCTAAAAACCTTCGAAGCCTCCCTCCCCCACCCCCTGCATATATGTACACAATGCAGGTAAAGAAACTCTCATTTATGGGGTCCCTCCTGGACACACGTAGTTCACTCGGTGCTTTTATGTGTTCCACTGAATCCTCATACCACCCCTATGACATCAGAAGTAGTATTGACATTGTAATGATGAAAAATCAAAACAACAGCAATCCCCTCCCCCTGGAGCCCAGAGAGGGCAATGTTCTTATTCAAGGTCACGCAGCAGGTCAGCCGCAGATGCAGGACTTCCTGTCACACAACTTTGCTTCCCATCAGACCCCACAAAATCCTAAAATCCTCCCTGCTCCCCAGATGGTATCCTGTGAGCCAGAAGACGCTCTTGGCCATGCAGGAAGCAGCCAAGTTTGGTCCACAGGGTCCTCCCTTGTAACACAAACCAGCAGAATTATAAGCCCAGGACAGAAGTAAACAGTTGAAATGGAAAGAAATAAATCTCCACTCTAAAAATAGGCACACATCCTTAGAAACACTGCCGGCCATGTACAGAGCCAAGGATGGGCCTGGCAGGGTGAGGGTGAGTGAGGCCAGGTGTCAGTGTGTCCCCACCCTAACCTCTGTCTTCTGGCCCCATGACCACCTCCCTGCAAGCTCTCCAGCCTCCCCCAGAAGCCCTGCTTTCTCCTCCGCCCCTCTCCTCCCTGCCTCTTTGCTGGGGGATCCTCTTGGTCTTGGAGCCGTTCACCCTACAGTTCAAAAAGTCTCCCATTTTTCAAGGCCCAACCTCCCTGCCTGTCCCCCTCTAACTCACAGCACTGCACCTGCCCCACACTGAGGATACAGAGCAATTTCTGTTTTGATTTTGACATTTTCAATGGGAAACATTCAAAACACATTGAGTACAGACAATACTATGTTCCCTTCATCTAGATGTAACAAAAATAAAAATTTTACCTTATTTTATTCAGATCACCCTTACAAAGAAAAAAAAATGTTGATAAGTTGTTTTTTTTTTAGATTTTATTTATTTGAGAGAGAGAGCAGCGGGTGGAGTGGTGAAGGACAGAGGATGAGAGAGAATTTCAAGCGGACTCCATGCAGAGCCTGGAGCCCGACGTGGGGCTCAATTTTAAAATCTTAAAATTTTAAAATCTTAAAATTTAAAATCTTAAAATCCTGATATAGTGACCCGTACCGAAACCAAGAGTCGGACACCCAGTGGACTGTGCCACTCAGGCACTCCTGCAGATGAAATTTAAACCAGTCTTCCCACCGTAGCCTCTCCCCCACCTCTCCCCCTCTACTGGACACTTTCTACTTGAGAGGCAGCAGACCGAGCACCCACATCGGGAAGGTAATATAAGCGAAGGAAGGAAGGTGCGCCAGTTTCTCGAGAAACGTGGCCATCCTGGTTCATCTTTCACTTTTCCACTCTTAAAAGAGATGTGGACATAAGAAAGTTTTTGCTGGCAACTTAACCTCCCAGGAAGAACACTAACAACACAGTCAATGATGAATGGTACCTGATTCTAGACCTCTGTGTCCGTGACAGTAGGGAGTGCGGGGAGGAGGGGGACTGAGGCAAACAGTAGAGTTTGTATTTGACTAAAGGGTACTTGCAGTTCAGCCCCGCCCATTGTTGCCAAGGTGGACGGAAGGCCCTATGGGGCCTTTATTGACAGATCATTTAATTTTTTGAGAGATACTGGAATCTGATTTTTTTTAGCGGCAGGGGTAGGGGAGAGGGAGGGAGAGAACTTTACACAGGCTCCCCACCCAGTGCAGAGCTAATGCAGGGCTCAGTCTCACGACTCTGAGATCATGACCTGAGCCGAAATCAGATGCTTAACCGACTGAGCCAGCCAGGAGCCCCTGGACATGTGAAGTTTTATATGCAAGTTCCCTCTTTTAAAATGTTGATGCCACATTTAAATGCACAGCCAAACCAACCCAAGTTTTGGCATTCAATTTGGACTGTAGGTCTCCTAGTTTGCAACTTAGCTCTGTTCTGAATAACAGGCTTTTGTGTTTGTTTACATACACACAGGCACACAAATAGAAGGATGGTTAGATGTATGAAAAGCACCTAGCCCAATGCCTGACGCACAGTAACAGCTTAATAAATGTTTGTTGAACCTGAATATACACTTTGCCCACTAGAATCTAGGCCTCTTGAATTTGGAGCCACACTGTAAATACATCGCAGCCAGGGACAGTTGTATAAGTTGTGCATTGCAGGAAACATTGTCCACATAAATGTAATGTAATATAATGTAATTGAAGTTGTGCAGTACACAACTTCTCCAATCAGATGTCGATATTTTGAGTGTCCCCACCATTCAGTGTCTGTTCATTTGAATGGAAATGAATAATTATGCCCTATGATGATGAAACTAACAGGCAGTAAGCTGCATCTGTATGGAGTTCACACCTTTATTCTGAGGCTTCCCGCTAAAAAGGCTATTGAACTTCATTTGACAGAAGGAGAATCCGAAGTCAGAGAACACCAAGTGCATGGTCTGTGGCTTCACAGCCCTGGGATGAGAACCTAGGTTGTCAGTCAGGACGCAGTTGGTGACAAGTATAAGAGACTAAAAATCATGTGACATGAGCAGCGGTTTATTCGTCCCTCAAGTTTGAGCCCAGAAGTGGGCCTTTTAGGGCGGGTATGGAGCTCAGCTCCCCACGCTTCCCAGACTCCCAGATTCCATCCAGCTCATCTCCGGCCAGGCCTGGGCTACCGTCCTCACCCTCATGGTCCAGGGTGGTGGCCATCATGGCTGCACATGAGACCTCAGACGAGAGGAAAAGGGGAGAAAAAGGCAAGGAAAAAACCATATGTAACCATCCTTTAAGGAAGGTTACTAGAACTCTCCACTGGACCCTTCTTATTGACCACGGCTTCATGACATCACTCACCCTACCTGCAAGGGAGCCTGGGAAAAGTAGTCTTCAGTCTCAGAGGCCTTGGGCTCAGCTCTAAGAGTAGAGTGCTGTTAGTGCCAATGAAGGGGAGGTATGATATCGGGGACTGTCTGGAGGCTGTCACTGTGAGCTTGCCAGCTTGACGACCCGAGGTCCCACTCTGCCAAAAGGTCCAAGGCAGAGCTGGTAGTAAATGAACCACGTTCAGACCCTTAAAGAGAACATCACATGAGGCCAGCCTGCATTTCCCAAAACTCCCATCCGTGAACTGGCCCCATCCTGGACACCCCCAACCTGGCACCTTTCATATGTCCCCTCCCCCAGCTCTGCCTGGGCAGCAGTCAGGTGGCCTTGACCGCAAGTGTGATGCTGGCCTGGAGGGTGTCCAAGTACTATCGGCCTTCCCGCAGCGGGAGCAGCAGGGCCTTGTGGATCAGGACTATTCCGAATACATGTCCTTAGTGCCCAGTGCTTGGGGCCGGGGAGGCGGAGAAGACGAAGATACATCCCACTGGGTCTCCCTGGGGAGAGAGACATAGATGTGCTCTAAGAATAAGGTAACATTATATAAGCACGGGCAGGATGCCTAGAGGAGTTTGGATAGAGAATTTCCAGATCGATGTGGGGAGCCCTGCAAAAGCCAAACAGGGTGCCCAGGGGAAGGACTTTAAAAGACAAATGCAAGGGAGGAGGCGGGAGGGAATGCCAGGCAGAGGGCACGGCCTGCTCATAGGAATGGCAACGGGAGAGCAGGGTGCGGCTGTGGAATGTGGAGCAGCCTGGAGAGGCTGGGACCTGGGATCCTGGAAGATGGGAAGATTGGGAGGCTGGAGCAGGTGGGGGTCAAACTGTGAAAAGTTCTCTGAACCGAGATGATGGATTTGGTTGTGGCTCTGTAGGTTAGTAGAGCCCTAGACATCTATGAGTGGACTGAGGAGCGACCTGGTTGGACGCTGATGTTGGTGAGGTCCGGCTGGCTGACAGGAAGGGAAAGGAGTAAAGAGGGAGAGGTGCGAGCCAGGAGGCCAGCCTGGAGGCTGCTTTCATGCTCCCAGCTGGAGCCACGGCAACTTGAACAAGGCTGGTATGCACGGGATAGAGACATTTCAGGACCCTGCAGCTTCAAACTCCCCCAGACAGGCTGTGCCCCTCGTTCTGCCACACCTCTGTCTGTGATGTACTTTCTATCCCCTGTAACACCCTCCCCTTGGTCCTCCTGCCCTGGCTTTTTCCTGCCTGGAACACTGGGGCCCACCAAGCTTGGGAACCCCCTCCTCCAGGAAGCCGAGGGCAATCGCTCACACTTGGACATGCGTCTCCCCTGCAGCTGTGAACCCCGTGGAGCAGGATCCTACATTCATTTTCTCAAGATGTCCAGGGCCCAGCACAGCAGTGGAACTTTCTTCTTGTATGTAAGGCAGAAAAAGAGGATCAGAACATGGGGAAGGGACAGTTCGGCCCAGCTTGTGCTGTGAACATCAGAATGAGATAAAGTGTGCTGTTATGACCGAGAGACCCCACCACAGCTATTGGACTTGAGCCACAGAGTTACCTTTGGATGTCAGCTCTAATGCCCTAGAAGAGTTGGCTGGGGAAGATAGCGACTATTGGGTTTTGCTGGTCCTATAGCAAGGTCAGGGCAGTTGAACCGAAGGCTTGGATCTTTCTAGAAAGAAAGAGGAAAGGGGGAGATGCCCCGAGTGTGTTGGAGTAGCACTATGATTGAAGAGGGAGGGGCACTTAGAGGTTTGGACCCCACTTGTCCCCTCTGTGCCTGGGGCATGAGTGGTGTGGCCCCCTTCGCTCCTGCTACACTCTCAGGGTAAGTCTCTCCATGTGTGACAAGAAAGCTCTGTTGATGGGATGCCTGGGTGGCTCAGTTGGTTAGGCATCTGCCTTCGGCTCAGGTCATGATCTCAGGGTCCTGGGATCGAGCCCCGCATCTGGCTCCCTGCTAAGCAGGGAGCCTGCTTCTCCGTCTCCGTCTGTGCTCTTGCTCGCTCTCCCTCTCCCTCTCTCTCTCTAATAAGTAAATAAAATAAGAAAGAAAGGAAGGAAAGAAGGAAGAAAGGAAGAAAGGGAAAGCAAACAAGCAAGCTAGCTAGCTCTGTTGAAGCCCCACTGAGTGATTTCTAGTGGAACCTAGAAGCTGCTGGTCAGGAATGCAGACGCAGAGGGCTCCATATCATCCAGGCCCGGAGGGTCTAGGGAGCCTCATTTTAACTGAAAAAATCCTTAAGTCCAGTTAAAAAAATGATTTTTTTATTTATTTATTTTTTTTGCCAACTACCTAATAAAAGTTAATAGTATGACTGACTGGTCTATAAAATGTTTGGCCTTCCCGATGTGGTGGGCAGGGGTGGGGCATCTAGGATAGGCTTAGGTCGTTTAAAATGGGAGGGGGAGGGAAGTCAGTGGGCATTTTGGGCAGTTCAGCCTCCTGAGTTTCACTCTTACCCCCGGACAGGAGCTGCGTGCTTTGGCACCTCCGTTTCTCCACCTGTAAACGGAGACTGGTTTGATAAGGAGGTGAGCTCTGGCTTTCGAACACTTGGAGAGGAGGCCTGGTTCTCATGTGGCACCACCTCTGGTCTCCAGGGTCTGTTCCTAGAGGAAGGCTGTCAGGTGGGATGGAACATTTTCTGTGGCTTGGAAGTCAAGAGTCCCAGGCTCTCGGTCCAGCGTATGACGTCAAGCCAGGCCCTTCCCTCCCTGATCCTTGGCTGCCGTAGAGACACTGTCCTCCATGGCCCGTTCTCTGCTGGGGAGTTGTGTGGGCTTCAATCCAGGACTCCTGGAGCTCGGACCATGGCTGGGGGGGCACCTCTCATATTCCCTTGTCCTTAGACATGCTTTATTTGAGAAAAGTGATCAAGTTGTTTATTTATTTGGTCACTATGAAGAATCAGAGGAGGGTTCATTGTATGTATGATCAGACACCGGCCTGGAAAGGGTCACACTGATCCTTAGGCATGCGAATTATATACAGTGTCATCTGTATATAAACTCAAGACTTTCTGGCCCTTTCTGTGCCTTAGTTTCCTCAACTGGAAATGAAAGAATTGGTCTGCAGGCTCTCTTAGAGCTTTGCAGCCCCTTTAATACATTGTGTGTGTGTGTGTGTGTGTGTGTGTGTGTGTTGCCTGAGTGTTGTGTGTGTGTGTGCATGGCTTCTGACATAGCCCTATCTATAGCAATGATAATTGTGCAAATACTTGATATTTGGCCTTACTGGCCCCTGTTGGCAGGATGTTAGTGCTCCTACAGCCCTGTTAAGGATCCGTCAAACTTTCCATTGTCCCTTGGATAGCTGGATTCCAGAGCGCAGGTGTGAAAGTCAGATTAAGATGATAACCTGCCAAGACACACATCCGAGTTTTAATTTTCCAGCATTTAAAAGGAAGTCACCATTTAAAAACCCACAGGGAAAAAAAAAAAACAAACATGAGTGGGGGACCACAGGAAGAACTCACCTAATTTTTTCCTCTGTGATTATTTCTAAAGACCTATTAACAATTTCATTGGTTTTTATAATTTTTAAAACCACTACATCGAAAACTCATGGATAGACCTCTTTCTTCCTCTAGTCCAGAGCCTGACATGGGCGAGACACTCGAGTAAGTATTTGTAGAATAAATGAATTAATACCTTGACTTTGTCTACACTGAGTTCTAGTCTAATAGGAATCTTAGATCAGATGTGGTAAAGCGGCAGCCCACAGACCCCATCTGGCCTGCAGATGTATTTTCTGTGACCTGAACATTGCTTTTTAAAATACTTGCACTTTGTGTCAATATTTAAAAATCAAGTGCTTTCACATAAAGACGAGCAGATCTAATAGCACCACCCATATCCTCACATGGAGATAATTGTGGAGCTGGATAGCGAGGCACTGGATAACCCAGTGTGCCCCAGTCCCCACCACTCCCAAGCATCTCCCACATAACACTGTAGCCTCAGATCAGAGAACCATCCTCATCTCAGGAGTACATTTCCAAGTGTAAGGAGGGATGTGAATACGAGCTCTGAGTCCTAGGGACTGAGCTCGTCCTCCCAAAGCAAACCTCACCCCTCACCAACCTGTCTTTGGAGGGAAGACACATGTGTGGCATGTGCCTGTCAGAAACTGTCCCCCTCAATGCACCACTGATGTGTGGCCTGGGGGAGCCAGACCGATGCGTCCCTTAGAACTAACCACAGAGAAGGATGTGCCCAGCAAATTCCCCTGCACACACTTGAAGATCAGGAGAACGAGACAGGTTTCTTCAAGGTTAGAGGTTCCGATGACCGCGGGCACTGTGGAAGTAGACCACCTTTACCTGCGACGGAGAGGCTAGCCATGGACTGTTGTTTGCTGGTCAGTGGAGCCGACCCCCGTTTAGGATCTTGATTAACTCGAAAAGCGAAAACAATGCAGCGTTTTCCATGCAGGCAGTAATGGACCCTCTGCTCTCATCCTACTCCACTTCCTCCATTGACCTCCCCTCTCCCCAGTTGCTCCAAATTAGAGATCTCTTTTCGCTGTCCTGGCTCTGCCTGTTAGCACACTGCCTGGACACATGGGGTGTGTGTTGAATGACCAGGGAATATGGGAATGAAAGAGACGTGTCCACTTGTACATGTTCACCTGGTGCTCTCCTGGTCAGAGCCACCAATGAAATGGTTGTGGGAGCTCTTTTCCTCACCAATGGGGTAGCCTGTATCTGAGACTCGGTTTTAGGTTCTAAGACTTCTGAGAGATCCAAGACAGTATTTTCTCACTCATTTAACTTCTCCATGACTAATTTATACAGTGAGGCTCACCACATCATCAAACAGGACACCATTTTAAAATTGGCCAGCTCTGGCCAATCTCACCATCACTGCCAGCCACAGGCTCACAAAGAGCCTTCTGCCCCAGGTGGTCCCTGATGGTTTAGCTGCTGCATTAGCCATTTTTATAATTTTCCCCTAGATAACATATGCCTTTTTTTTTTAAAGTAGCCTCCACACTCAGCATAGAGCCCAGTGTGGGGATTGAACTCACACGACTCTGAGATGAGGATCTGAGCTGAGATCAAGGGTTGGGCTACTTACCTGACTGAGGCAGCCAGGCTCCCCAACATTTGCCATTTTAAATAACAACTTTATTTGAGATATAATTCACATACCGTGAAATTCACCCACTTAAAGCGTACAATGCAGTGGGTCTTTTTTTTTTTTTTTTTTTTAGTATAGTCACAGAGTTGTACAATCTCACACAATCAACACTAGAACATTTTCATTGCCTTATAGAGAAACCCCTACTTCTCTCCAGCCTCCCCAGCTCGAGGCAGCCACTCATCTACTTTCTGTCTCTACAGATCTGAAGCTTCATATAAATGGATTCCGATATTGTAGTCCTTCACCTGACTTCTTGCACTTAACACGATGTTTCAAGTTTTCACCTGCGTTGTAGTGTGGATCACTGCTACGTTTCTTTTTATTCCCAACGAGTGCTCAGTCATATGTCTGTACCGTATTCTGTTTCTGCACCCATAATTTGATGGACATTTGAGTTGTTTCAAGTTTTTGGCTACTCTGAAAATGCTACTGGGCTACTATTCCCACCAACACTTGTGATTATCTGTCTTTTTTATTCTAACCACCCTGGCAGGTATGAAGTAGTGTCTCATTCTAGATTTGGCTTGTATTTCCTTGACAGCTAATGATGTTGAGCATCTTTTCATACGTGCACTGGCCACTTTTATGTCCTCCTTGGAGAAATGTCTATTCAGATCATTTGCCCATCTTTAAACTGGGTTACTTGTCTTATATTTTGAGTTATAAGAGATCTTTATATATTCTGAATACTATACCCTTATCAGATAGATGATCTGCAAAAAATTTCTCTCAAATTGTGGGTTTCACATTCTTTTTTTTTTTTAAAGATTTTATTTATTTATTTGTCAGAGAGAGAGAGAGAGAGATTGAGCACAGGCAGGCAGAGAGGCAGGCAGAGGCAGAGGGAGAAGCAGGCTCCCTGCCGAGCAAGGAGCCTGATGTGGAACTCGATCCCAGGACGCTGGGATCATGACCTGAGCCGAAGGCAGCCACTTAACCAACTGAGCCACCCAGGCGTCCCTGGGTTTCACATTCTTGCTAGGCTCCTTTGAAGCATAAACATTTTTATTTTCAGTGAAGTCATTTTATCCATTTTTCTTTTGTTGCTTATTGTTTAAGTGCCATATCCAAGAAACCATTGCCCAATCTAGGGTCACAGAGATTTATGCCTATTTTCTTCTAAAAGTTTTGTAGTCTTAGCTCTTATATTTACATCTTTGATCCACTCGAAGTTAATTTTTATGTATCATGTGAGATCATGTGCCATTTTTGAAAACAAGTTAAAATGATAAATAACCAGGAGTTTAAGAAATATGCAAGAGTCTTTGGTTTTAATTGAATAGAATGTTATGTTTTATTAAGTATGTCACTTAGTGGGAAAAAAACTGTAACCCCTAAAGAGGTTATAGTCTCAATATTTATTTTAAAAATCCAATCAACGAAGTTAGAAAGGGCCTTTGATGTTTTTGTTTCTTAAAAAATCAACTGCTTTCAGTGAAGAATTAAATAAATGAAACCATACTTTAACCTGATGCATAAGTAATATTTTTAAAGTACATTAAAAAGATCTTCATTCCCCTATTGTGATGATATGGGATTCAACTTAATATTAGTTCTCAGTTAGGGGTGATTTGGGCCCCCCACCCCCGGGGGGCATCTGGCAATGTTTGGAGATATTTTTGGTTGACACAACTTGGAGATGAGGTGCGACCAGCATCCATTAGGTCAAGGACACAGATGCTGCCGATAGTTAACAATGCCTAGAACAACGCCACCACAAGGAATCATCCAGCCCCAAATGCTAATGGTGCCAAGGTTAAGAATCCCTACTTTAACTGAAGCAGTGGCCGCTATCAGATATATTCCAAAAGAGATGTGAGTTTGCAAGCCCTTTCCCTCTCAGTTCTAGTCTTGTGGGTTTCTCCCATCTCTGAGCTTTTAAGGGCCAGCACGTGCCCCAGCACCTTACAGCAGCTGTCAAAACCCTTTACAGTGACGACAACCTATCAGGTCTTCCATTGTGGGGATCATTGGGTAAACACTTGCTTTCAGTGCTTTATATTTGCATGTCTTCATTTTTTTGAATTTTGAGATCTACTTGGATAATACATCTCCATTTCAACATACATGTTTGGGTAACCATCTCCTGTTAAAATGAATTCCATCTGACCCGAAGTAGCAATCTGTGAGTTCCGGGTGGTGGGCGAAGCACTCTTCCTGCACTAGCTCAACAAGCCCGAGAGAGCTGATTATTCACATGTTATAGCCTTAGAAACTGAGCCCCAGTGAGACGAGGCGACCTACCCAAGATTGTACAGCTGGAGTCAGCTCACATCAGGCCAGGGCTTAAGCCTGTCGGGGTGTTCAACTGTGAGCTGCAGGCATGTCACAGAGAATCTGGCTTGCTCCCAGTGGGTAATCACAGGTGGAGGTTTGTGGGACAGTTAGGTGGTTCTCTCTCTCACTTGAGTCCCCGTGAGTGCCCCACCATGGGAGAGAAGGCATGGACACGCAGCTGGCCACAGCAAACCCCATCTCGCCCGGGCCGTGCCCACGGAAGTGTGCCTCCCCTGTGGGCCTCATCCATCCAGTGTGTCATGGTGGACAGTACCTGAGGACGGCTGCTTCAGGGAAACTGGGGTGTCTGTGGCATCATTTATCTTCTTGATGCTCACCACCAAATCAGTCATGGCTTGATTTTCTACCTACTGGCCGTCCTTTTGTAACGTGTTCCAACTCCCAGACATCTTTGCCGACTCATGGTCCAGGTCCATTTGCACTCAGGGCTCCGAGGGGAGCAGCGCCGCTGTGGTAAACAGTGGTAAACCTTCTTGTGAAAAATCATACTAAAGTAAAGCAGTGGTCTTTTCTTCCTGAGCTTTCGCTCTCGGTGGCCAGGCCCACAGCTGTCTTCATATACCTGATGTCATCCCATCCCCTCCCAGAGAGGGCTTTCCAAAGGATCCAGACTGTGTGGGAGTGGCCAAAGCTATGCATTTTGATGGTACCGAGATTGGAGGTGGGATGGCTCTCTAGCTTAGCTGGTTTGGGGGTGCTGCAAGAAGTGGCGTGAGATTCTGTTCCCCTCTGCCTTCTGGGTATCCTCCGCTACATTCCTGAGTGTAAGGGGGGCGGGAGAGAGCAATGACTAGAAGTGAAGACTGCCCTCCTCCCCCGCATCTGAAGAAGGACCCTGGTTTTTGTTCTAGATCTATCCCCGAAACTCCTTGGGCAAATCTTTCCTTGCTCTGGGCCTCAGTTTCCTCTTGGAGGGCAGATGTGAGCACTAGAAAATCTCTAAGCATCCTTGCAACCACAGACTTCTTTGAATCTCCAAGGCACAGGGAGGGCTGAGGTGAGGGAAGCCTACGTGACTCAGATCTACCCTGATTCTAGTGTGCTTCAGTGGCAAGCCCACACCTAGAAGACTAACCATGTTTGAAGAAGGAACGCGGTGATTGGCTGATGCTATCTTTCTTGAGACACCCATTTCCAAGGGCGACGTTCAAAATATTTAACAGACAGAGTGGTCCGCGCATGGCCTGTCAGCAGGGTGGAAAGAAGCTGGGAGGGCCGGCCAGGGCTGCAGCCCGAAAGCATGCCTCACTCCACCACAGCTCTCCTGAGCCTTTCCCTGCTTGGTTATTGGGTCTCTTGCTTCTTGCCTGATTCTGCATTCAGGGACCTAACTCAAGGCCCTCGGGCTGCTTCTCACCTCAGCCACTATAGGTACAATAGCTGTAATTATCCTGCATCCAAATGCCAACATAATCATATTCACATTCTTAGAAGGCCCCTTTATGCCAAACCCTGTGTCGCTGCCTCCTCACCCCCTTGCTTTCAGAATCATCGAAGGCTTAGAGACTCTAGACAATGAAGACCTGGGTCCTAGCCTAGCTATCTATGGCCCTCATCTAGTGGGTGACCTTGGACAAGTCCCTGCCCTTCCTGAGTGTCAGATCCCTCACATGGAAATGAGCGACCTGGTTTGATTTAATGGGCTCTGAGGTTGCCATGGGTCCAAGAAGAATTTGGGGAGAAATGCAAGTCTTCAGCTGCTGACCACTCTCTTTCTCTTTATCTCGTTCTCTCTCTCTCTCTCTCTCTGTCACCCGGCCCCACAACCTCCACTATAGAATGCACTGCTGCCTGCAGGCCTGAGGCAGAAGGATCAGACCACCAAGGCGCCCACGGGCCCCTTTAAAAGGGAAGAGCTCTTGGATCACTTGGAAAAGCAAGCAAAGGAGTTTAAAGACCGAGAAGATCTGGTCCCCTACACAGGGGAAAAGAGAGGTACTGAATACTGTTGCTCTTATGATTACTTCACTCCCCGTGCATCATTGTCAAGTGCTACCTGTATGCAGGCCCTGTGCTGAGCCATGTGTGACTGGGCCTCCTTGCCCTCATGCCTGCCCGGCCCAAATTCACAAACCCAACACCAAGGGCATCAACACATAATGTAGATTTCGTGAAGTTTTGGGTAAACTAAGGAAAGCCTGTCACATACGCAGACCAGCAAAACTTTCCCCTAAATCCCCTTTAGCTAGGGTGTCCTGATTGTTTTTCATACAAATGTAGACACCTTTGAAAACAAAAGTGAAAACTATTAGTCATGACATCAGGATATAAGGCCTGTGCAAGGCCTGTGTGTGAAAACTGGGAACAAGGTCACCTCCCTCTGCCTTCACTGTCCCTGCTCTTTCCCCAGTGCTTCTCCATCTGTCCTTCTAAGACTCTCTGCCGCAGCAGAAGGCAAGTCATCTAGAAGACTGGGAAACAGAGAGCACTCCCTGACTGTCCAACCCTTCCAGGACTGCCCCTTGCACTCCAAACCCTTCTGCTGTCCTCTTGGATTATGTTCACTTTTGCTCACCCCATTGCGGCCCCACAGGCCTCCTTCCTTTCCTCACACATCCCAAGCTCTTTTCTACCTCAGGACCTTTGCACGTATTCCCTCTTCCTGGACTGCTGCTCCTGCTGTCTGGTTCCATGTTGTCTTCATGACTGGCTCTTCCTCCCCTGTCTAAGAGGATTAATGGTTAGAAACACAGCCTGGATTACTAGCTGTGTGAGCCTGAGGATGTTTTTCAGTCTGCTGTGCCTCCATTTCCTCCTCTGCAAAATGGGGATGAAGAAGGTACTATTACCAGCCACATAAGGTTGTTATAAAGATTGAGTTAAGATATGTATAAAGCACTTAGCCAGGCACCTGGACCATAGCACATGCTGTGTAAGTCCTACCTATTATTATCTGTTTGCTCTCAACCCTGCTGTCTCTTCTTTTAGGGGAACCTTTCCCATCCACCCTATTTAGGACATGCGGTCCCTTCAGCTCCCCCTGGGTTCTCCTCCATCTCAGGAGCCTGCACATGTGTCCTTCAGAGTGATTTCCACTCTATCATTTTCTCCTTATGTATGGCTCTTCTGTCCCACTGGCTGTAAATCCCGCGAGGCCAGGGACTCAGGCTGGTCTTGCTCACCCAGCACCCCCGGCATCTAGCACAGGTCCTGGTCTACAGCAGGGCTCATAGAGAGTTGTTGGATGAATGAGTTAAAGTTAAGCAAGTCCACAGGGAGTCTTATGGGCTGCTTCCTCACACCATAAACCCCACAGCTACAAGGACCACATCTGTCACGTTGCTCGTCGTGACATCTACACCTAATAAACACTAACATGTGGAAGGCACCCGGTAAGCGTTGGATTGAATGACACTGTTAATTCTGATCGATTACTTCATTGTGTAATTGCTTGTTTGCAGTTTCCTCCATTCTCCCCGTCCCCCAGACTATAAACGTGCTGAGCCCAGAGTCCAAGTTTATAGCATTTGTCTCGGTGTCCCTGTCGTGTGATAAATAATCAAATAAAAAAGCAAGCAGAGGGGGCCTCATGGGGAGGAGGTCGAGCCATCACAAACCCTGGACTCGGAGCTTAGTTCAGATTTTACAGAAAACTGGGAAGGTCAGGCAAGCCCAAGGGGCATTTGGGTTACAGAATGTCAGGAGGATGGTGTGGTCTGAGGCATGCTGGGGAGGGTGCGGGAGTAGGAGGCCTTGACCATAAGGGCCGAGTGTGCCCGGCTGAGAGCATGGGCATGAGAGGTTTTCGAGCGAGACACTTTTGCCATGGGGGGGCGAGTCCTGCACAGCAGATAAGGATAGAATCTCTGGATTTTGTGCAGCCTTATGGGGCCTCCCATTGTCCTATTTGCACCTTTGAAAAATACGGACATCGAGAGTCAGGAGCATACATGGGTGGACTACGGGTGAGTCATCACATGGCCCCATGGACCCGCCACCCTGCGAGGGACGGAGCTGGACATGGGAGGTGGGGGTGGGAAATGGAATCTGGGCGGTACATAGACCCATCCTGCTGCCGCCCCCCACCCCTCAACCCCCATGGAATGCTGGCCTGGCATGGAGCCGGGAACAGCTCTCCAGACTCCCGGAGCCTGTCAGCCTTCATGAAAAACCATGCCGACCCAAGGAGAGTAGCTAGAATTTATTGTTTGCACATAGTGACCCGTCTCAGAGACTCACCATCATCACCACTACCACCAGCATGCTCATCAGAAAATATTTATGTGATGACTGCTGGAGTCTTTACAGTTTGAATAAGTGAGGGTCTCAGCAGAGCGTTGACAAAGGACACCTGCCGGCTTGAAGGGGCATACTCAGGGCCATGGTGTCCATCCCTTGCTGAGCATCTCTTTACCCAGTGCTGGACCTAGAACTAGCCAAGGTTGGGGGGAAACAGCACCCCTGTCTCTGCAAGACCAAGCAGAATGCAATGGAGCCATAAACTGGCACAAAGTCCTAAGGAATCTGGACTTTCATTCACTCTCGCTCAACTGGGAGATCACAATAAAGCTTCATGCAGAGTATTTTTAAGGCAGAATTATACTAAATTCTCCATGCAGATTAGATTTGACTACATGTGTGGAGGAGAAAAGTAAAATAAGAGAGATTTAGTCAAGGAAAAGTTTTAACTTTCTTTCGCTTAGCTACAGGATTAGGCATTCTGGGCTGGTAGGGCATCTTCCCTGAGATTAACAATCAAGTCCTTCTCCAGTTTTTCATTCTGCCATTCTGCAATATGTCCTTGTTATCATGGCCAAAATTGGCTGCTGAAGCTCCAGTCATCACATCCACATCCCAACTAGTAAGATGATGGAAAGGAGGAAGTCCAGACCCCCTCTTGTGTCTTAGAGCCACTGTCCCTGCTGGAGGCACATGCCACAGGAATGTGTAAGAAGCCACAGGTCTGACACATTTATTGTAGGGCCAACCTACTCATTGCATCAGTCATTTTTACAGCAGATTTTCTTTTTAACCATTTTGTGTTCTTTGCATGTTTTGTGCTTTTCCAATTCACCAGGTCTGGGCTCCCACTCTCACCCCACTTCAGGCAATTCTCAATCAATAACCAAAGTGAACTTTTTTTTTAATTGAAGTAAAACAATAAAATTCACATAACATAAAATTAACCATTATAAAGTGAACAATTCAGTGCCGTTTAGTGCAACCCCCACCTCTATATAGATCCAAAACATTTTCATCACTCCAAGATAAAACCCTGTGCCCCATAACCTTTTACTCCCCAGTCCCTGCTGTCCCCAGCCCCTGGCAACCACTGATCTGTTTCTGTGGCTTTACCTTTTCTGGACAATTCCTATGAATTAAATCATAAACTATGTGACTTTATGTGCCTGGGTTCTTTCACTTTGCATGTTGTTTTTGACACTCACTCGTTCCCTTCTGTGACTGAACAATAGGACACACTTCGTTTATCCATTCATCTACTTACTGATGAACATTTTGGTTGTCTCTACCTTTTGGCTATTGTGATTAGTGTTACTATGAACATTCCTGTACAGGTAGTTTTTTGAGTACCTGTTTTCAAGTCTTTGGGGCTTATAATTCCAGGAGTGGAATTCCTGGATCATGTGGTAATTCCATGTTTGCGCCACTTTACACAGTCACCAGCAATCAAAAAGTTTCCAGTTTCTCCACATCTTTGCCAACATTTGTTATTCTCCATTTTGGGTTTTACTGTAGCCATCCTCATGGGTATGAAGTGGCATCTCACCGTGATTTTGATCTACGTTTCCCTAATGAACAGTGATGCTGAGCATCTTTGCAGGTGCTTATTGTCCATATGTATATCCTCTTTGAGGAAAAATATCTCTTTTTATTAACACATAATGTATTATTTGTTTCAGGGGTACAGGTCTGTGATTCAACAGTCTTACGCAATTCACAGCACTCACCATAGCACATACCCTCCCCAATGTCCATCCCCCAGCCACCCCATCCCTTCCACCCCCTCCTCTCCAGCAACCTTCAGTTTGTTTCCCGAGATTAAGAGTCTCTTATGGTTTGTCTCCCTCTCTGTTTCATCTTGTTTCATTTTTCTCTCCTTCCCCTATGATCCTCTGTCTTATTTCTCAAATTCCTCATATCAGTGAGATCATACGATAATTGTCTTTCTCTGATTGACTTACTTCACTTAGGATAATACCCTCTAGTTCCATCCACATCACTGCAAAGGAAAGATTTTGGTGTTTTTTGATGGCTGCATAGTATTCCATTGTGTGTGTATACATATATACATATATACACACATATATAGATAAAGAAGATGTTATATATATATATATGTGTGTGTGTGTGTGTGTGTGTGTGTGTATGTATATATATATATATATCATCTTCTTTATCCATTCCTCTGTTGATAGACATCTAGACTCTTTCCATAGTTGGGCTATTGTGGACATTGCTACTATGAACACTGGGGTACACATGCCCCTTCGGATCACTACATTTGTATCTTTAGGGTAAATACCCAGTAGGGCAATTGCTGGGTCATAGGGAAGCTCTATTTCCAACTTTTTGAGGAACCTCTATCTGTTTTCCAGAGTGGCTGCACCAGCTTTTGCAGAAATATCTTTTAAGTTCTTTGTCCATTTTTAAATTGGGTTGTTTTTCTTTTCATTCAGTTGTAAAAAAATTTTTATACATATTCTGGATTCTGGACCGTATCAGATATGTGATTTCAGTATGTTGTCTTTTCACTTTCCAATAATGTCCTTTGAGGAACAATGATGTTAAATTTGGATAAAATCCATTTGACCAATTTTTAAATTTTTGTTGTCATATCTAAGAATATATTGCAAAATCTGAAGTCATGAAGATTATGTGTAGATTATGTGTTTTTCTTCTTCTAAGGGTTTTATAGTTTTAACTATTATATTCAAGTCGTTGATCCATTTTCAGTTCACTTTTTTGTGTATGGTGTGAGATAGGGGTGCAGCTTTATCCTTTGTATATGGATGTCCAGGCCCAGCACTTCTTTTTCTAAAAACATACATTTTATTTATTTGTTTGTTTGTTTATTTTAGAAAGAGAGTGAGTGAGAGAGTACAGTGGGGAGCAGCAGAGGGAGAGGCAGCGAGAATCTCATGCAGACTCCACACTGAGTGTGGAGCCTGACAAGGGACTTGATCTCATGCCGCTGAGATTATGACCTGAGCCAAAACCAAGAATCAGATGCTTAGCTGACTGAGCCACCCAGGTGCTCCCAGTACTGCTTCTTGAAGAAACTATTCTTTCCCTCCTTGAATGGTCTTGGTACCCTTGTCAAAAATCAATTTTCCATGGACGTGTGGGTTTATTTCTGGACTCTATATCCTATCCCATTGTCAATATGTCTCCTTGTCAGTGCCACACTGTTTAAATTTGTAGTAAGTTTTGACATCAGCAAGTCCTAGCCCTCCAGGTTTGTTCCCTTTAAGATTATTTTGCCTTTTAGGGACCTCTTGTGATTCCTTATTAATTTGAGAAATGGCTTTTCTATTTTTGCAAAAAAAAGGGGGGGGGCATTGGAATTTTGGTAAAAGTTGCCTTGAATCTGGAGATTGCTTTGGGCAATATTGCCATCTGAATATTGTCTCCCAATCCATGAACTTGGGATATTTTTCTATTTATTTAGGTTTTCCTTAATTTCTTTCGGCAACGTTTTCTAGCATTTCTCGCACAAGTCCTTCAGCTCTTTGGCTAAATTTATCCTTAAGCATTTATTCCTCTGGATGCTACTGTAGGTGAAATGACCATTCTAATTTTCCTTTCAGGTTGCTGCCATTCAGAACCCCCACCCGTTTGTGCACATTGAACTTGTACTCTGTAACTCGCTCAGAGCAGTGTTTATCACATTGTCAAATCTTCAGGGTTTTCTGCATATTGAATCATGTCAGCTACAAAGATAATGTTACTTCTTCCTTTCCAGTCTGGATGCCATTTTTTTTTCTTGTCCATTTGCTCTGACTGGAACTTTTGGTGCGACATTGAACAGCCACAGTGAAGGCAGGTGTCTTTGACTTGCAGCTGATCTTTGAGGCGTGTTTCCTCCCTCTGCCTGTAGACCAGCTCATAGACCACCATCTCAGTGAGGACTTCCCTGACCACCCGACCCGAAAAAGCCGAGCTCGACCAAACCCCAGCCTGGAACTTCCTAGTCTTTTGCTCTGCTTTATTTTCCTCCACAATGCCTAATGCCATGTGATATCTTTGCATGATTGTTTACTGTCTGTCTGCTTTCACTAAGTTGTAAATTGTTCAATGCTGCCCCCCTTGGCTGCCAGAAAGTTGCCTGGCACTTGGGAAGCATTCAGTAAATATCTTGTGTGATGAATGAATGAATGAATGAACGATGAGTGAAGGCAGTTTTCGTACAAGAAATTACATTATTCATGCTCTTTTACGGACTTGCTTTTTCTCACATTATGTCCTACTTGTCCTTCTTCATAAGTGGACATCTCCATCATCCTTTATAATCAGTGTGAGAACACCATCGTGTAGTCGTCCCGTAATTTCTTCAACAACCCCCATCAGTGGTCAACGCAGTGACCGTCCTTGTGTGCCTCTTTGCTCCCTTGTCCAGTCATGAGTCTGACACTTTAAAAATATAATGTCCCGTGAGGCAAGGATACATTTTTGCTCCCTATTCTTTTAATAATCTGAGTGTATTTTGTTTAGAAATGTTTCTAAATTTTTCTCTCACATCCGAACCCTGGGTTAGGGTATCGCAGAGCCTGACATTCGATTAAAGTTTTCTTTTGCAGCTTTTGCTTGCTTACAGGTTGTTTTCATTAGCAACGAGTGTTTTTAATAGCGAGCAGTCTAGTTGGACCAAGATTGAGAGTCCTTCTTTTCAAATGTGAGAGGTGCTCTGTTGGAGATCTTGTTCCTTGGGGAAGTTCGGCACTGGGTCCCTAGAGGGAGAAGCCTGAAGGGAGTGAGTCTCAGCCCTGAGGGACCACAGGGCTCTGGGACAGTCCCCCTGGGGCCATCAGCAGAGTTTGCCCCAGCAGAGTCGCCTGCCCTGTAACAGGCACTTGTGTTTTGCAGGAAAGGTCTGGGTCCCCAAGCAGAAGCCAATGGATCCCGTGCTGGAAAGTGTGACCCTGGAGCCGGAGCTGGAGGAGGCTTTGGCAAATGCCTCAGATGCAGAACTCTGTGACATCGCAGGTAAGAGGCTTTCCCGAAGCTTCGCCACGTCTTCCAGAAGAGTTTGACCTGCCTTTGCAGGGAGTCTTAGACGGTTTATTGCAACATGAACACACTCTCCATTTCTAAAAAGTACTTGAGGAGACAGAATAATATTAACTATATTATTTTTCTCCAGAATATTAAGACAGAAACCCAGGATCAAAAACCAAAGTGAGGAAAAGAGAAATAAAACCACCCAAACCTGTCACTCCACGGGGTCAGCTGTGGTTGCCGTGAGAGCCCAACCCGGAGTGATGGGAAGCCTCCCAGGGAGGGCTAGCATAGGTCCTCCACCAGCCGCAGCACCAAATCCTGCCCAAGCCACCGGCAAAGAGCGAACAGAGGGGACAGGCAGAGGGCATGAAGGCCTGGAAGGGTTATGAAGGGCCCTTCCCAGGCTCAGCTTTGAAGAGCTTGCCCCCTCATCATGGATTTGTACAACACTGTCCATCGCAAAATGTGTTTCCATACAACCTTCACACTCAGCCCTTAATCTCCAGAAGGTGGCCTGTGATTCAGAGCCCTTTGCCACCCTTGTCTCCTTATTATGGTCTAGTACCTGCCTCGTGTACCCTGAGTTCTGTCCCTGCCGAGGGTTGGACTGGGTCCGCAGCAAGCACCCCACACGCCCACCATGGTAATCCTTCCTGGCCTGGAGGGTGGGAAGGGGCCTTTTCATTCTGCAAACTTGGGAGCTACTAACCACAAGCCCAGATTAACGACAGGAGTGTGGATGGGGTGAGAAGAGACTCAGGGCAAGTGGGAATGGGAGAGAAAGGATAGTGTCAGCTGTGACTGTCTGGCTGTGACACTGAGGTTGGGGGAGGAGTCAGGAAGGTTCCAGATTTCTGGCTCCAGGGACTAAATGGATGGTGGTGCTATTAATGAAGGTGGGTATAGTAGTCTGCTTGAGCTGCCATATACAATACCACGGGTTGGATGGCTTAAACAACAGACACTTGTTCTCTCACAGTTCTGATAAGACTAGAAGTCCAAGATGTTGGTAGGTTTGTTTTTTCCTGAGCCCTCTCTCCTTGACTTGCAGGTAGCCACAGCGCACTGTGTCCCTCTGTGCGGGTGTCTCCCAGTGTGCCTTTGTGCATCCTAATATCTTCTTATGAAGACACCCGGCAGATTGAATCAGGGCCCACCTTAACAGCCTTCTTAGAACGTGCCTCTTTCAAGACCTTATCTCCAAGTACAGTTGCAAATTCTAAAGTACTAGAGTTACAACATGTCCGAGGGACACATTTCAGCCCATAACAGTGGGAAACGAGCAGTTTTAGGGGAGGGACTGAGTTCTGTGTGGGATCTTTAAAGTTTGATGTGCCTGTGGGCCACCCTGGAGGGGACAGCTGGCCTTGAAAGTCTTCAGGAATGCGGAGAGATCTATGGTGTCATTAGCTTTGTCAAGCCCCAGGCAGAAAGCATGATACTCGGGTGGGTGCCTGGGGTTCTGGAAGCAAGTGCCCTGCCCAAGAGAGAACCTGTGAGAGACAGGGCATGGAAATGGGACAAAGCTAGTCGCAATGGGGGCCAGTAAGCCACACGTGGCCCAGAAGACAAAACCAGGTAAAGGCAGACTACACCTAATGCAAGAGCTCGGAAGACAGAAGGAGGGCTCAGGGCTGGTGGGAGACCCGGCGCTGTGAGGCCACTGGGCTGGGGGACTCAGCTGCCAAAGCTGTCTTCTGCCTCCTCACTGCCTCTGGCTTCTCGTGGGCATGGTGACATTCATGCTGGGGAGTGGGAAGAGGATGGCCTCCCATCTGTAGCGGAACCATGAGGGGAAGGACAGTGAGAAGACACCATATGACGCGAGGTCAGCCTGGTGGCCAATGCCAGGCTGCAGGAACCCGAGGAGTGCGTGATGGGATGAGCCAACATGCAGATTCTGAGTGCAAACCACCATTTTCCTCAGGAGGCAGAACATTTGGGAAAGGCCAAATGGGCAGTGGTCTGCAGGGTGTCGGGGCTGAGAGAGAAAGGCCTTCATTTGGCCGTGGAGTACAGAAGCAGCGAGCCAAGAGCCACAAAAATCCTATTAGAGTCCTCCCAAGGCTCCCATATTTCCATGGTTGGGGGTCCGCCTGACTTCCATTAACCCGGGCAGCTGGGGGCAGGCTGGGTGTCGCTTGGGTCCCGGTCCGGCCTCTCCACTCAGACTCACCCTGGGGCTGTTTTCATCCCGGCCCTCCTCCTCTGATCACCCTCCGTGATGTCACTGCCCTCATTAGGCAGCTCAGAGGGATTATCGGATGACTCCGAGGTCAGAACCGCCAGTTCCTGGGCCAAAATAGAAGTGCAATATCGCGCTACGTTTCTGGGCTGGTTTCTTGAAACTATTTCCCTTTATTTTTGTTGGCGTGGCTAATCATTATTATCTGTTCATGAGACTGTACCCTTCCCGTTGTCCGGAGAGGACAGGGGGAGCTGTAAGGCAACACCAGTATCAACTGGCTAACTTTGGGCGCCGGTCGCTGTGAATCAGCCGTCTGAAGGGGAGGCAGGGGCTCCCGGGAAGGAAGGATGGAATATTTGCTGACCACCTCCTTATGGCCCAGGTACCCTGGGAGGGGCTTCTAGAGCCTTGCCGTATTTCTTGACCATGGCAGTCCTAAGAAGTAAGGGTTGCTGTTGTCCCTGTTTGGTGGATGGAGGAAGGAGGCAGTGACATTGAATGCTTTGCCCGTGGGGCTTGAACACAGGCATCTTCCCCAGAGGGCACACTTCTCCTCCAGAGAGCACCAGCCACCACAATGCGGATGAAACCATCCTCTGAGGGGACATAGAGGGTGGGCAAGAGGGGATTCACCCCCCACGCCCCCTGGAGCCCAATGGGGGGAGGGTGGGGCCACATTAGGAAAGTCTCTGTATGTCACAGGAAGGCATGGACCCCTTAGGATCAGTGGGGCCATGGGGACTGTTGGGAGAGGCCAGATGAAAGCAGAGGCTTAGGCAGAGGTGATGGTGTTTGGAGGATGGGGGGATGGAGGAGGCTGGCCCCAGGTCAGGTCAAGAGTTAAGGTAGAGCTGGGGACTGTCTGAGGTGCAGCTGTCCTAGCACTGGACCTGAGGCCAGGAGGCCACAGGAGGTAGAGGCGGGAGCTTGCGTGAGTGTCTGCTGTGGCAAGCCAGGGGTTCAGATCCCTTCTCAAGGATGGGGCTGCTGGAGCCACGAGTGTGGGTGACCCAGGAGAGAAAGGAAAGTAAGGAGAGGAGAGCATATGGTCTGCAGGACATCTCTGGTGTTGGGGACGTGGCTCCAAGGCAGAGCCTTCCATTAGCTTAGTTTTGGTTCCCTCATTCACATACTCAGCAACCATTTATCCAGTGTCATCCCACTGTGCTCCTAGCTCCGGACGAGCCCTGGTAGAGGAGGGTACGGGGACAGCTAGTCCTTGCCCTCGCAGAGCTGACGTCCAGCAAGTATTTAGGCCAGTAAGAAGTGACAAGTGAGAGTGAGTGTCGTCCCGAGAAAGGTCAGGGAGCAAGAAGGGGGCTGGGTTAGGGGCTGGTGCCAGGGGGACATGAGGGTAGAGGCTGAAGCTGAGCCCCAAGGAGGAAGAGCAGGGGTGAGCTGGGGGTTAGGTGGGGGAGACATGTCCCAGGCTGGCACACAGCAGGAGCGAGGCTCTGAGCCCCTCCGAGCAGCTTGCTTGGCATGCAGGCGGCAGGCTTGACGTTCGGCAGCGACAGGAAGATGGAGAGAGGCACCCAGCAGATGTGTGGTCCTGACTCGAGTGTGGCCCAGGGAAGGCAGAGCTGGGGACTCCCATTTGTTCGTTCGTTTTCATGTCTGTGCACCATTTGTGCCTGCATTCATTTGCACACGGAGTCCACGGGCATCATCAAGCTACCGTGTGCTGGGACGAATCAGTTCCAGGTCCTCTTAGGGGACCCAGGAGGTGAGGAGGAAGACAGACCAGAAGCATATGAATTTCAACAAGTGAAGTGTGACCGCAGGGTAACGAGCAGAAGATGCAAGCCCCTGACAGTGCTGAGTTCTTGGCTTGTGGCCTCGGCTTGTAATGCAGAGGCCACTGGGGGTCCGTGGCAAGCCCTTGGCATTATCAGTGGCCACCCCTCCCGGCAGGAATGCGATCTTGACTCACATTTAGGGAGGACCCTTCAGGTGTGGCAAGACTCCAAAGGGAATCGGCAGGGAAGAAACTCTCCCTCCAGAGGGCCCAGTCCCCAGGCCGCCCCCATGGACAGTTGGTACCCCCAGCTCTGTGATTCTTAGAGGCAGTCTTGGCCACCCACCCCTGGCTTCTGGGGTCCTCTCACATCCTTGGGCACTGGTTTTCCTCACATTCTGCCAGGGTCGGGGTGTGGCTTATCTAGGAGTGGTTTGATGGCACCCAAGTCTTGGGCCAAAGCTGGCTTCTCCCACCTGTTTCTGTGATGCAGGAAAATGCCTTCCCGCTGTCTGCCTGGGGCCGGCCAAGCAGTTGGCAGCTGGAGGGCCCGGGATGTGTGCTGCGATCTCTCTGCATCCTAAGTGGAATTACAAACCGAGTGAACCCTGCCAAGGCAGAAGAGGAAAGAGAACTCGATGTTCTTTTTCAGAGTTCAAAAATAGTCCTTTTTCAGTTTTGAGGAAGATCTGGTCTTAAAAAAAAAAAAAAAAAAGTCATGTTTCCCAGTGCTAAATTCAGCCATGCCAGTATCTACAAGGAATGAAGCGGCAGGCAATGTTGATGTGCTATTTTCCTCCATCATTCACGTGTGGCAACATGAGTGTGCAAAACCAAGCAAGGGGAGAGCCATGATTAGGTACCTGGGGCAGGCCAAAGGATCAGAGCCACCAAGCTCTGCTTTCTACTCAGCAAATGGAGATTTTGCGTGGTGCATCCTCCCAGCCCCTGCCCCAAGTCCTTCCCCTCTCCTCCGTCCCTCCCTTCCTTGGGTCTTTCCCTCTCTTTTTTTCCTCTCTTTCTTCCTTCCCTCCCTCCCTTTTTTCTTTCCCTCCCTCTCTCTTCCTTCCTTCCTTCCTCGAACCCTAACTTCCTCTGAACTGCAAATAGTTTCATTTCTTCTGAGAACTGCTATTGACATGTCTGGTGCCTCCCAGAATAGGCGTGTTATCAGTCCTTGGAATTCCGGCATGGAGGGGAGAGTTTAGAACTTTGGAACTGCTAATGACCTAGTTTGTGGAGGAGTGGATGGGACTCTCAGAAGCCAGGAGGGCCCTCACTGAGCAGGCTTTGACAGACCATTTCCCTCTTGAGCCTGCTAGAAAACCAGAGAACCTGGCTGGGGGCTTGTTGTAAAAATCAAATGGGATAGGGGCGCCTGGGTGGCTCAGTGGATTAAGCTGCTGCCTTCGGCTCAGGTCATGATCTCAGGGTCCTGGGATCTAGCCCCACATTGGGCTCTCTGCTCAGCGGGGAGCCTGCTTCCCCCTCTCTCTCCGCCTGCCTCTCTGCCTACTTGTGATCTCTCTCTCTGTCAAATAAATAAATAAAATCTTAAAAAAAAATCAAACGGGATAAAAAGATGAGATGTTATACATAACTAAGGAATCTTTGAACACTACATCAGAAACTAATGATGTACTATATACTGGCTAACTGAACATAATTTTTTTAAAAAAGATAAGATGTTGTGTGACTATTCGGTGCTATGTGAGGGTAAGAGATTGTCATTCAAACATACTCCCTTTTATAGGTGACAAGACTGAGGCCCAAAAAAGTGGAAATGTCCTGGACAAGGTTGCTCAGCAAATTGGTGCCAAAGCCCAGCCTGGAGCCCAGGTCTCTTCACTCTGTCCCCAGCCACTTCTTTGTACCCTTCCTGCCACCCTTTCTGGACCATTATAGGAAGCTGGAAAAAGGCATTTTCCATCCTCCACCTCTCTAAACCTCTCAGCAAGACCAGCCGGCCATATGATGTCACATCTTTGCTATGATTCTTAGCAACCTTTCCAAATTTTTTTTCCAAACTGGGGTCCCAGCTACAGGCCAGAACCACCATAAGCCACCACCTGCCACCAGCCCGTTTTGGGATGGGAAGGAGCCAGCTCCAAAAGGTGGCTCCCAGTGAGCCAACTCCCCACCTCCCCGGCTGCTGACTCAGGCCTTGGCCCCCACTGCCCACGTAGAAGCAGCCTAAATTAAAGCCTAGAGAGCTCTAAAAAATGCAGATGCCTCTCCCTATAAGTTCTCCGTGATGAACAGGAGAGTCTAATTTTAGCAGAAAAGATTCTTAGAATGTGAGAAACAGAAGGGCTTTGAGATCAGCTCATCCTGTGGTTCTCAGCCCCCACTGAGCATCAAAAATCATGCAAGGGGATTAAAAATATATCTGCAGAGATTCAGATCGGTTGGTCCAGGAGGAGCACCAATATTGTCTTGAAGCTGCGGGTGATTTGTGTGTGCAGCTGGGGTAGAGAACCAAAGGGCTTGTCTCTTCCTTGCACAGAGGAGGCTGAGGTCCAGAGAGGGTTGGGGACCTGCCCCAGGTCACACAGAATCAGGGGTATAGTCGGGATTAACTCGCGTCTCCTGACTCCTCACCAAGGACTCTCATGTAGTCTCTCTCACTAGAAATCATGTCTAATGAAATGGCCAGGGGAATTAAAATGGATCAGCAGATATTTACCAAACACTATACTCTGGAGGAGGAGGAAGAGAGACTATTCTTCCCCGACCTCTGGAAGCCCAAAGTCCACTAGAGGAAGCACACCTGCATCCAGCTACCTCTAACGCTGTGTGGTCCATGCTGGGATATGGACGGCAGGTGCCGTGGGAGAACTAGAGAGGGAGAGAGAGGATTCCAGAAGCCTCCATGAGGGAAGAAGTGTTACTCCAAGTCCTAAAGGATGGGAAGGTAGAGTTGCTGGGTCAAATACACAAATACAGGATGCCCAGTTGGATCTGAATTTCAGATCATCAATGAATAATTGTTAATATAAATAGATCCCAAATACAGAATGGGACATACTTATACTAAAATATTATTCGTTGCTTATCTGAAATTCCAATTTAACTGAGTATCCCGTATGCTCATTTGCTAAATCTAGCAACACTACTGGGGGCATTTTAGCAGCACACATGGCAGATGGAGGGAGAATCACCACCAGTAGAGGGGATGGTGTTGACAGAAGCGGGAGAATATACTGAGCCATGACCATTTGTGTCACCGGAGTAGAAAGGGCGTGGGTGAGAGACAGGCCATTGAAGCAGCTGATTCATGGAGGGCTGGTGAAGCCAGGCTCTGGGGTCCCAGGCTACCATCCTCCCACCTGGGTGGCTGCAAAACCTCACGGTCCCCACATCCTTCCCTACCTCTGTAGTCCGTTCTGCACACACAGCCAGAGTGACGCTCCCAAAACCCAAGTCAGGACATCTCAGTCCCTGCTGAGGCCTCCAGTGGCTTCTCAGCTGCCCCTAAGGAAAGACACACAAACCCCTTACTGCAACCTAGAAGACCCTGCAGCATCGAAATGTGCCTGTTTGAATTAAATCTACTCCAGAGTGATATTGTGAGGATCCGGGGTAGGGGGGTGGTGTCAGGCAGTTTCCAAGCTTGGCTGCCCCCTGAATCTACTTAGGGAGCCTTGAATAAAGCAGAGGCTTGACCCCACCCCTAGAGATGGTGGTCTAATGGGTCTGGGGTAGGCCTGGGCTTCAGGTGTTTGAAAAGATGCCCCAGGGATTCCAATGTGCAGCTGAACTGAGAATCACTGACATCTACCATATTCTCTGGACCTGAGCAAGCGTGCAGTGAGTGGGGGGGTGGGGAGGGGTCCACCACGTGTCCAGCTCAGCTCCGTCCACCTTCTGTTTCCCCTTTCCTGCCCTAGGCTTCCACTCCCTGAGCTTGAGGGCTTTCCCACCCACCATTCCCTCTGCCTGTCCAGAATGCCCCCCCTTCTCTTGACTTGGCCGACACTATTCATCCCTCCTGTCCCAAGTCCCTCCATTCGGTTCTCCCAGAACAACTGAACTTTTTCTCTACAACATGTACACTCTGTGCTTATGTTTTCAATTGTGCAGGTACCTGCCTAGCATCTCTCTCCCGCAACAGACTTTGCTGTTCCCTGCTGCCTCCCACACACAGCCCCACTCCCTCCCAGCAGCCCCCCCATTCCTTTACCCCCTCCAGCGCCACCCCACCCAGAGCCAGGCATATGATGTGGGCACTCGATAAATGTTGAACAAACGAATGGATGAAAGCCCAACTAAGCAAGGAGTGATGTGGTCAGATCTGCACTCCCAGAAAGATCTTTCTGGCTGCTCTGTGCTAAATGCTGGTGGGGGGAGGGTAGGAAGAGACTGGGGCGAGGACAGCAGTGATTACATGGCTGTGCTAACACAGCTGCAGAATGGTAGGACCTCAGCCAGCACAGAGGAGACAGAACGGGAGGTGGGACAGATGAGAGACAGTGTTAGGAGGAAGGGGACTTAAGGCATGCCATGTGACCGAGGGTCCACCCTGAGGGGACAGGCAGGATGACAAGACAGAAGGTGATCCAAAGGAAGGGGCAGTTGCTGGGAAGGATGAGTTCTCTTTTGGCCAAGTTGGGCTGGAGGTACCTGTGGGACACTGGGAGACACCTAGGAATCTGAGGCCAGGGCTGGAAAAGTCTCCGCTGAGTGTAGAGATCTGAAAGTCACATAAATAGAGACGAGATCAAAAATCAAGTAAAATTTAAAACCATGCAAGTGTTTCTTGCCATTTCCATGAGCAAAAATGCCTGGGGTATGGGACATCTGTGGTCGGGAAGCTCTTCTGTGGGAGAGAGGCGAGTCATGGCGCCCCCTGTGTCCCCGCAGCTATCCTGGGCATGCACACGCTCATGAGCAACCAGCAGTACTACCAGGCCTTGGGCAGCAGCTCCATCGTAAACAAGGAGGGACTCAACAGTGAGTACACTGCCCTGATCCCTAGCTTCGCCCCCTCCCCCGCCCCGAGCAAGGACGCCCCGGAAGGCAAGGCGTCCCCATGCTTCTTGCTTCCTCTGCCCACTCATGCTCTTTGCCTCATTGCAGACATTTTAAAATTTTGACGTAGCCAAATCTATCCACCTTTTCCTTCGCCTTCGCTGGGATTTGTGTCTTTCTTATGAAGGACTTCTCCATCCTCACGTGGCAAAAATGTCCTCCTGCAGTGTCTCCTGAGAGTGTTAGAGGTTCCCCTCTCGTATCCCACTTCTTACTCTGCCTGGGTCTGTGTTTGGGTGCGGTGTGAGAGGAGATCAAACGGGCACTTTTCATGCCTCTCCCACAGGGACAACACTGTTCTTTGCAAAATCCGTCCCTCCACCGCTGGCCTGGGACTCCGTCCCGATCATGAATGTCTACACCTCCACACGGGTCTGTCTCCTGGGGCCTCTTTTGTTCCTCGAGTCCCCTTGTCCTTTCCTGGGACCATACTGTATTGTTCTTCCTGCTCCCCTGCATTGCCCCCATCTTGCCTTTTGACCCCCCAAATCAGCGAGTGTACCAGAAGAATCTTGACCCTCTCTCTGGAAAGCTTATACATTTCTCTCACATTCAGGCTTCATTTTATCCTCACAAGAGTCCACTGAGGTAGAGCGACTGTCTGACACCTTACAGAGGAGGACACAGAGGATCAGAGGGTTTCAGTCATTCACCCCGGGCATGTAGGACCTCAAAGGCGGAGTCCAAGCAGGGCGCGGTCTGCCCTTCTCCCCGCCTCTGCTGGCGCCCCCGAATGTGCGGCCTTCTCTTGGGCCTGAACTCTGCCACCGCTTCCTTCCAGAGACTCCTGTGGAGGGAGAGGCTCCCTGTGTTCCTGTGAGCCACCTCTCTTCTGTCCGTCCCTCTAGGCGTGATCAAACCCACACAATACAAACCTGTGCCTGATGAAGAGCCAAATTCAACAGACATCGAGGAAACCCTGGAGCGGATAAAGAACAATGACCCCAAACTTGAGGAGGTTAACCTCAACAACATCCGGGTAAAGTCCTTTTGATTTCGCATCACCTGGGGCAGGTGGGAGGAGCCCATGGGCTTGCCCAGGCTTGGCTGTACAGAGAGAACAGGGACCTGTTTGGGTTCTGGGTGCTTCCGGATCAGGAAGGGGGCAAAACCCCTCAAAGGCCTGGGTGGTGTAAGCAAACACATCCTATGGCCCTGGTTTCTTCAGGCCCCGGTGTTCACCAGGGGCCAACACACCTTTGTTTCTGGGAACCTGCCTTATTATTCGAAACACTGAGAGCTTCTCCGAGCTAAAATCCTAAGTCAGACCCCTGACTGCCAGGGATCCCAAGGCTAGAAAAAGCCTACGCCCAGCAGGTGTATGGGATCCCACAACCCTGGGAGGGGCCGGCCCTGAACCATCCGCACGCCATCATCCGTATGGTCAGCCTCGTTCTGCAGCCCTGGCAGGGAGCTGTCGGCTCCTGTGTCCGGATGTTGCCTCTGTGACCACAAGGGCAGAGGAGGGTCCGATGGACAAGCATCTGACCCTGGACGGGCTGCAGGAGGAATTCAGGAGCAGAACCAGCTGCCTGCCCACCTGCTTAGCCCAGAGGCCGGCGGGATTAGTTCTGCGAGGGTGTGGGGGTAAGATAAGAAGTGGGCCCCCCGCCCCTGCTCCCCAGCTCCTCTTTCCTTTCTTCTCCATTTTCTTTTAAGTGGCTGCCAGCCCCACAGCCTAATCTGATTAGAAACCTGCGCCCGCAGTGTTCTCCTCCACCTGGCCTCCCCAGACTCTGCTCCCACGGGGAGCTAACATGACACTCTGAAATGAGAGATCCTGCAAACACAGCCAGGTTTTCTCTTGGGTGCCTCCATTGTCTGCCGTGTGCCCAGTGGGAGGCCCTGGCACAGCTCAGAACTCTGTACCCTGGCAGTGAACCCTGGCTCAGAGCAGCGCAGGGGTGTGGAATCCGGCCGTGGCTATGCACCTTCACCGTGGGCCCACAGGCTCGTCCCTCTCCAGGCCTCAGTTTCCCTTCCGCATGTGAGAAAGTTGGACCAGATCAGTGGTTTTCCCCTGAGAATATTAAGAAATCTATGCCAATGCCCACCCCCCTGAGATTCTGAATTTTTTGGTCTGGTCCAGACCCACGCATCAGCATTTTATAAAAGTTCCCCAGGAGCCTCTGCTGTGCCGTACAGCTGAGACCTGGCGGGACAGATGTCTCCTAGAGATCATCTAGGGCAGTGTCCAGCCCCCAACCCTGGTTTTCCAAAAACAGACCTAGAGAGAGAGAAGACTTTGCCCAGTTTCACAGACTGTCAGAAAGGCCAGTTGTCCAGGCAGAGGCCGAGGCCCTGCCCACTCCCACACCCCAGTCCTGAGCCCCCGGCACAGCACTCTTCTGCATCCTTTGCCTTGATTTTTCCTTCTCTGGTCTCCACCTGCACAGAGAATTGTGGGTCTTCCCTGAAATTGTCAGGGAGGGTTTTCTCAATCTGTTTACCTAAAAGTTCTCTCCAGATCTCAGCCTTTCAGGGCAAAGCAGGAACTCTTTGCCTATTCAGCGATCTGGTCAGAGACCAACTAGGAATCATGCTGCATGTGTGAGAGGGTCACTGCCCCATCTGTCTTCCCAGCCCGACCCTGGTCCGGCCTGCTCCTCACCGACCGCCTATCTCTCTGCAGAATATCCCCATTCCCACTCTCAAGGCCTATGCCGAAGCCCTGAAAGATAACTCATATGTGAAGAAGTTCAGCATCGTGGGAACACGGAGCAATGACCCCGTGGCACATGTATGTACCTTTCAGTTCTGCTGCATTGAAACTGGGGGGCTAGAAACAGAAGGATGGATGCTTGTGGCCTCAGGACTGGCCAAACCCCACTGAGGAAGAACCCTGTGTGGTGCGATCCCTGATCTCAGGGATGTAGGTCTCCCCACTTTGCAGACAAAGAACCTGAGGTGCAGGGAGTTCGGGCATTTCGCTTTGTCCAAAGTTGCACAGCAAGTGAGAAGTGGAGCTAAGATTTAGATGCAAGTCATGTTGGTTCTAAAGCAGATCTGTCCCCACGTGGCACATCGCGTTGGAGAAGTACCTGCCCTTCCCTGGGCTTCAGTTCCTCTATATCCAAAAACATGGTCTTACTCAGTGGGTCCCGATGACCAATTTTATTTGTTTTTTGCCCAAGTCGTAAAGATATTGCTGATCAAATTAAATTGTATTTATTATAAAGTAGCCTTCAATTCTTTTTTTTCTTTTCTCTTAAATATTCAAACATATTTATTGAGAGTCTGTCTGTGTCCAGCACTGAATTAGGCTCTGAGAATACAACTGTGACCGACAGTCATAGCTCCCACTTTCTTTTTTTTTTTTAAGACTTTTATTTATTATTTACCTGAGAGAGATTTTGAGAGAGAGAGAAAGAGAGAGAGAGCGAGCACAAGCAAGGAGAGCAGCAGACAGAGGGAGAGGGAAAAGCAGGCTCTCCGCTGGGCAGGGAGCCCAATGTGGGGGTCAATCCCTGGACCCTGAGATCATGACTGAGCCAAAGGCAGATGCTTAACCAACTGAGCCACTGAGGCACCCCTATAGCTCCCACTTTCATGAATATAACAGTCCATCTGGCCATGGAGACAACTAAAGGCTGACAGTATAGTATGATCATTACAACACTAAATAGCAGGTTAAAAAAAGATGGCAGTTAATCATTTAGCAGCAATCAGTTTGTTAATATCCACAAAATAACTTGCAGGAATTTTGACTGGGGTTGCATTAAACTTGTAGATCAAGCAGGGAAGAACTGATATCTTGACAGTATTGAGTCTTCTTACCCATGAACATGGAATATCTATTTTTTTAAAGAATTTATTTATTTATTTGACAGATAGAGAGAGAGAGCACATGTAGGCAAAGCACCAGACAGAGAGAGAGAGGGAGAAGCAGGCTTTCCACTGAGCAGGGAACCAGATGTGGGACTCGATCCCAGGACCCTGGGATTGTGACCTGAGCCGAAGGCAGTTGCTTAGCCAACTGAGCCACCCAGGCACCCTGGAATATCTATTTATTTAGTTCTTTGATTTTTATACATCAGAGTTTTATAGATTTTCTCATATAGATCTTCTACATATTTTGTTAGCTCTAGACCTAAGTATTTCACTTTTGAGGGTACTAATGTAAATGGTATGGTGTTTTTAATTTCCTATTCCACTTGTTCCTTCCTGGAATATAGGAAAGTGGTTCATTTTTATATGCCGATCTTACATCCTGCAACCCTGCTATAATAATTGACTAGTTCCAGGAGGGGTTTTTTTTTGTCTGTTCTTTCAGATTTTCTACAAAAACAATATCAGCTGCAAACAGTTTTATTTCTTCCTTCCATATATATATATATTTGATATATATATATGATATATATTGATATATATCAAATATAAATTTGATATATATATCAAATATAAATTTGATATATATATATGGAAGGAAATATATATATAAATATATATATATTTATATTTGATTTCCTTTTCCTGCCTATTGCACTGGCTAGAACTTCTATTCTGATGTTGAAAAGGAGTGGGGAGTGGGTTCATCCTTGCCTTGTACCTAATCTTAGTAATAACATTTCAAGTCTCTTACCATTAAGCATGATGTTAACTGTAGGTTTCTTGTCAATATTCTTTACCAAATTGAGGAAGTTCCCATCTATTTCTAATCTACCGAGAATTTTTATTATGAATGGGTGTTGGATTTTGTCAAATGCTTTTTTTGTATCTATTGTTACGATCATGTGACTTCTCTTTTTTAGCCTGTTGTTGTGATGGGTTACATTGATTGATTTTCAAATGTTGAACAAGCCTTGCATACCTGGGATAAATCCCACTGGTCACAGTGTATAACCGTTTTATACACTGTTGGATTCAATTTGCTATATTTTTGAGGATTTTTGCATCTATGTTCATGAGAGATATTGGTCTGTGGTTTTCCTGTAATGTCTTTGTTTTGGTATTAGGATAATGCTGGCCTCATAGAATGAGTTAGGAAGTATTCCCTCTGCTTCCATTCTCTGAAAGAGATTGCAGAGAACTGGTATCATTTCTTCCTTAAATATTTGGTAGAATTCACTGTGTGGGCCTGGTGATTTCTGTTTTGGAAGGTTATTAGTTATTGATTGTACTTCTTTAATAGGTATAGGCCTACTCAAATTATCTATTTCTTCTTATGTGAGCTTTGACAAATTGTATCTTTCAAGGAATTAGTCCATTTCATCAAGGTTATCAAATCTGTGGACATAAGAGTTGTTCACAATTTTCCTTTATTATCTTCTCAATTCCCATGGGATCTGTAGTAATGGGCCTCTTTCATTTCTGATATTAGTAATTTGTCTCTCTATATATATCTTTTCTTAGCCTGGCTTAAGGCTTATCCATTTTATTGATCTTTTCAAAGAATCAGCCTTTCACTTCACTGATTTTCTCTATTCATCTGTTTTCAGCTTCATTGATTTCTATTCTAATTCTTATTTATTTCCTTCTGCTTACTTTGGATTTACTCTTCTAAAAGTTTTCTAAAATGGAAACTTAGATTATTGAATTTTGATTTTTTAAAATATATGGATTCAATACTAGACATTCCCTCTAAACCCTACGTCCACTGCATCCCACAAATTTTAATAAGGTCGGTTTTCATTTATTTCTCCTAAGGTTTCTTTTTTGCCCTACATGTAGTTAGAAATGTGTTGTTTAGTCACCATGCAATATTTGTAGATTTTCAAAGTTATCTTTCTGTTACTGATTTCTAGCTCAATGCCACGGAGCTCTGAGAGCAGATGTTGTATGATTTTGTTTCTTTTAAATTTGTTAAGGTATGTTCCGTGGCCCAGAATGTGATATATCTTGTGAATGTTCCATGTGAACTTGAGAAGAACGTGTATTCTGCTGTTGTAGGATAAAGTAGCATATAAGTGTCACTTCTATCCAGTTGATTGTTGGCATTGTTGAGTTCAATTACATCCTTACTGATTTTCAACCTTCTAGATCGTTCCACCCCTGACAGAGGGCTATTAAAATCTCCAACTCTAGCAGTGATTCATCTTTCCCCTTGCAGTTCTATCAGCTTTTGCCCCTTATAGCTTGACCCTCTGTTGTTGGGCACATATACATTAAGAATTGTTAGGTCTTCTTGGAGAATTGACCCCTTTGCCATTCTGTAATGCCCTTCTTAATCCCTAACAACTTTCCTGGCTTTGAAGTCTATTGAGTAGCAATCAAGTCTTTTAAAAAATTAATTTTTAATTGAAGTATAGTTAATGTTATAATAGTTTCAGGTGTTCAATATAATGATTCAACATTTCTCTTCATTGCCCAGTGCTCATCAGGATAAGTATATTCTTAATCCCCCTTATCCATTTCACCCATCCTCCCACCCACCTCCCCTCTGGCAACCACCAGTTCTCTGTATTTAAGAGTCTATTTTCATGTGTGTCTCTTTTTTTCCTTTGTTCATTTGTTTCTTAAATTCTACAGATGAGTGAAAAGTTCTGTGAGCACCCCTACTCCCTGCCCCAGCTCCTCTCCCTGTACCCCATTCCTCTCCCATGATCCAGGAATGAGCTGACACCTAGCATGACAGGGTCCCCGGGACCTGCTCAGCCACCAGCTGGTCCACTTGGATTGGCCTGGGGCACTTGCCTATCAGTTATTAAATATTTCGATTATCAGACCTGGACAGGTCTTCTCTGGGGAACAAGAGAGATTCTGTGGAAAGAACACAGCCTGTGGCCCTCTCCTCAGGAATGTCCAACATCCTCAGGGTCTCAGAGATAGGCGGCATGCCATCCTGGGGGCACACGGAAGCAGGGGGAGGAGGGAAGGATGATTCCAACAAGGGAGGCTTTCTGGGAGCTGAGCTTCTATAGGGTTTCAGCAAGCAGGGATAGTGGGAAGGGCGTTCCTGGCTCAGAGAGTCATTTCAGACAACCAGGGCCCACTGATGGCACATCCTGGGCTACCAGCTGCTGGTGTCCTCTTTCCTCCATGACACATCGTTTCCACCAACTGCTAATTACCTCATTTCCTTCAGAGGCTCTGATTGTCATCTACACCCCATTGGCTGAATTCCTCTGAAACGTGCTGGGGGCCACCTGAGCTCCTCTCCTCCCATTTGCCCTGGTCACTTGCCCAGTGGGGTGGTTTCCCAGGCGTCCTTCTCTGCTCTCTGCTGCTCAGATGAAGAGAACAATGACTCCATGGAGCCTCAACAGGGAAATAGAAGCGACAAGTAGAGGATACATGGGGAGGTTGGGACTCCTTTAGTCACTGTGAACTATGGCCAAGAACCTACTGTGTGCTGAGCACATGGGTACCCTGGTATGAATAGGATGCATTTTCATCTCACCAAGAGTAGAGAGTCTGATGGCAGAGACAACACCATATAAAAACAACTCTGAACAGAGGAATACAAGTTCCATGAGGGAGGTTATGGATAAATTCTACAAAGTGCAAGAGGTCAGGCCCTCAGCTAGCTGGGGCCATCAGTATAAAGGCTCCTAGAGAGGAATTGAGAATGCCCTTGAAGGACAGGCAGGGTTTGGACAAAGTGGAAAGGAAAGGGCATCCCAGGAGGCAGGAACAGGATGAGCAAAGGCAAAGCAGTGGGACAGCGCCAGGCATGCACAGGCAGCTAAGATCAGTCCCACTATAAGGGAGCAGTGAGACTTGAGGCCGGGCAAGGGAGGAGAACCAGGTGTTCGAGGCCAGATGCAGGCTAAGGAATGTAGAATTCTCCAGTTAGGGGTTTGGGAGCCATGACGCATTGCAGGGGAGGAGAGACACGGGAGTTGTGCTTTGTGAAGGGAGTTGTAGAGATTGTCTTGCCTGGTCCCTGGCTCGAGCAGCATGAGTGTACAAGGGACTCTCACTCCTAGCAAGGCCCTCTCGGTACTTTAGGTTCTACCCTAGAGGGTCTCCAGCCTTGCTCAGGGTGGCTCACAGGTACCCTTGTTTTTCTCCCGTGCTTCAAGGCCCTCGCGGAGATGCTCAAGGTCAATAAGGTGTTGAAGACGCTGAACGTGGAATCCAACTTCATTTCCGGAGCCGGGATCCTGCGCCTGGTGGAAGCTCTTCCATACAACACTTCCCTAGTGGAACTGAAAATCGATAACCAGGTTAGATGCACAAAGGTCTCTTTGTGTCCTTCCCTGCAGGATGCTCATGGTTCTGTCCTTGCCCTTGTACTGAGCGATGGCTAGATGCTGCTGGATGGCACAGATCCAGAGCCCAGCTTCAAGGTACCCCGAAGGTCATTGGTCCCCACCCTCCACCATGCTCATCTTCCTTCTTCATCATGCCCTTTAAGTGCTCTGCCAGCTTCTGCTTATATACCCCTAGTCATGGGAGCTCATTCCTTTCCAAGATCACCCCTCCGGTTCTTGGTGAGAATATCCCTCCCCATATCCAGTCGAAATCAGCCTCCTGCAAGTCATGTTTATTGGGCTTAATTCTCTTCTCTGCTGCACGTGGGACTCATCTGGGGCACAGATATTATAAACCACTAGAGTCTTCCCCACCAGGCTAACTATCCCTGTTTTCTTCAAACACTTCCCCCACCCCACTCAGTGGGCTTCTGAGTCAGTCTCATTACCGTCACATTTATTCTCTGGGCAAATACTAGTTTGACTTTCACCTTATGGGGTTACCATTTCTCTGTAGCTTCTGGGGTTCAGTCATTTATTATCAGTGCAGCTCGTCCAGCTCTGACCTTCTAAGACGATGCTGGGTACGATATCTTACACGTCGCCTATGTTAAGGGTCTCGGGTGGCCTGGGTTCTGTGTGATGCACCTTACACACATCTCTGACCTGCCTGACCACCCTGCAGGATGTGGGTATTATCTAACTCAGTCTTCAGAAGAGAAGCAGCCGGACAGGCTAAGACAAGCCACTTTCTTAGCACCAGTCACTTAGCACTTTGGGAAGCAGAATTCGAATTCAGGTCTCTGTGACTCCAGAGACCACACTCTTTCCGTGATACCACATTGCTTTTGATGTTAAAATGCTTTCTTCTTTAGGGGCTCTGGATGGGGAACTTTTGTTTTCCTACCTGACAATGTTTGCCAGATGGTCGTATAAATACATGCATGGAAAAAAAGATTGGAAGGAAATATAACAAAAGTATTAACAGCGGTTATCCCTGAATGAGGTTCTTACTGTAAAATATCACATACATACGGGAAAGTGCACAAAATTTCAGTGGCCAGATTAATGAATCATGGTGGGCACGTGCCCCTGTGCGAGTCCAGAACTAAAGCATTACCAGGCTCCCAAAGACTTGGTCATCCCTTCCCAACCCTAACCCCTTGAGAGCCCTCTACTTGTGCACCTCCACGTCTTCGCTCTTGGTTCTCTCCTTCTAGAATGTCCTCTCCTGCCCCTACCCCTTCTCAGCCTGGAGAATCCCTCGTCTACCTTCTAGATTCAGTTGATTCCTCTCCCTCAAGCAGTTTCTAGAGCCTGCTTGCCAGAGCTGACTATAGGCATCTCTCCACACTCCACCTCAGTGATGGCATGCTGGTAACTTGAAGTCACTCCTGATGGGAGATTTATACTATGGAAACTGACAAACACTACAAATTCAACTTTTTTTTTTTTTTTTTGAGAGCCTTCCTATCACTACGTTCTCCCATTAGCTTACCTTAGGGCCTCTAACCCTCTCCCCAGAGAGAGTTAAGTGATCCCCACCGTGTTCTCCTAGCACTTTGGCTTCCCATGAGCTTCTCAGAAGCTGGTGCTGTATTTGAGCCATCTCTTTATTTCAGTGCCCAGCTCAAAACCTGGCCCATCAGTGGTGCTTGGTAAGCAGGGCTGCCCTGGGTGGTTGTGTATGTTGTTCACTGCACAGGAGGCAGGGGGCAAAATCCAACCCACACCCTACTCTCCAAGCCTTGGTATGGGGCTTGGTTCAGCCAGAGAAGGTACTTTTTTCTAATTCATATAAAGAGCAGCAGCCCTGTCGTGTGAATTTGCTATACTGGACTCCTGCATCTCTTGCATGCCAATGGCTGCTGCCACATTACCCATTCCCAGCCCCTCCCCATTCCCTCTCTTTCTGCCACTGCTGATCCTGCTTTATTGCAGGCAGGAGAGGCAGAGCCACTGGAACAAAGGCATGCAGCAGGCTTAGCAGCAGCCCTGGACCAAGGCCTGGGATTGGCTATTCCTGTGACTCCAAGCCTGGCTGGGCAGGGAGTCAGGGGCTACCCAGCGTCAGCTGAAACCTGACTCCTGGGGCAGAATGTTGCCCAGAAGTGACCCAGAGCACTGGCCTCGGGTCCTTGTGATGACAGCTGACAGAGAGTGAGCTGCCTACCTTCCCTCTTGCTACTGTCCACCTTGGCTGAGCCCAGAGTCAGAGCCAGTGCTGATCGGCACCCTCCTCCTCACTGAACACCCAATGTGAGCATGCTCACTTTCCTGAGTTTCCTGAGTTCCTCAGTTTCCTCACCTACAAAATGGGATCTAAAGAATTTCTACTTCTAAGTAAATGACAGATGTCAACTATGAGGTTGTGAACATTCATAATTTACTCCAAAGGTGACCTAGAGAGTTCACACAGTATTCTAAGAGCTAATTTACTGAGGTTGTACCATGTATGCATTATCTCATTTAATGCTCTCCAGGACTCTCTGTGAGTGGGCATGATAACCCCCTCTGTGTTGTAGATGAGGACACTAATGCCCAGGCAAGTTCTGTAACCTGCCCATAGTCACACAGTGAGTAAGTGATAGAGGTAAGATTCGAACCCAGGTTGATGTGACTCCATAGTCCATGAACTGTGCTTCTCTGGTCTTTTGACTCCTACTATAGTTTTATGTAGGTCTTACTTGGCTTTTTCAGCGGTCCCTTTCCCTGGGGGAGAGCCCAGGGCTCTGGTCACCCCCTCCCCCCACTATCCTGGGAGCCTCTTCTTTGGTTCATCTGAGAGTTTGATGAGTGCTGGCTGAACTCCAGGGCTGTGCTAGGCTCTGTATACGAATGAAGCTCTGGCTCTGCCCTCCAGCGATTCCACGCTGGACAGGAAGGCAGACAAGTACAGAAACGATCACTGAACCAGGTGCTTCAGCAAACTGCAGATGGTGGGCCTTTGGGGAAGCCATCTCAGTCAGGAGGAGGAGGCATCTCGGAGGGCTTCTTGGAGGAGGTGGAGTTTGAGATAAACTCCTAGGATGGATAGTATCTCAGAGAGTGAAATGGAGGCCAAGGCTTCTCAAGTGCAGCGAACCACATGAAAGAGAAGGAGAGGGGAAAGCCGTGGAGCCCATCCCCTGGGCTCCTGGAAGAATCCAGAAAGGCACTTATAAATCCAAAGGGCCCTGAATGGGTAGGTTGGATGAAAGCAGGCTGCGGGCTGTGTTCTGGGAAGATGGTTGCCAGCTGGATAGGAGAGGCTTGAGGGCAGGCATCAGGGCCTGGGAGACCAGAGAGATGAGGGTGACCTGTGGGGCAGTGCTCCCATAGGCCTGGAATGTAGGGAAGGCCACCAGGGCCTCTCACAGTGCATCTCTCCTCGGGTGCCCCCACTCTGGGCTCTGAGGGCTGTGCCACAGAGGAGGTGGTAAGTGGCATTTGATTTATTCCTCATTCCTGGTTAGTCACCGAGCTCCTCAGAGGCCACAGCTTTCCCCTCAGCCCTTGGGACTGTAACCTGCGTTAGGGAGCCTCTGTCCTTCTTCCTTATACGGCCAAACAAAGGAGAAAGGGACTTGGGGAGTTCTGCCCCGGTGGCAAGAGCCTGGCTGGCTGGCTCAGGACCCAAATCCGGGAACTGGGATCCTGAGGCTGTTTGTTTACTCAGTCATCTCTCTTTATCTCCAAGCAATGTTGTGCTCTGCCTCAAGTGGCCCAGAGCCAGCAGTGAGGGTGGGAGGTGGCAAGAGGCCAGGACCCAGAGCCGAAGCCATCAAGAAAATGTCTAGTTCCATCCTCCTTTTGCAGGTAGGGAAACTGAGGATCAAAGAAGGGACGGGACTTGCTGAGGTCACGGATCAAGTTAGTGCCAGAGCTGGGCCAGAACTGAGGTGTCCTGCCTTCCAGATAGGCTGCATTTGTGGCTGGACAGGAGAGACCCTCAGGCCCCAGGAGCAGGCACTGTGTACAGAGTGCTTGCCCACCCTTTCCACCTCAAGTTAGCCAAATCCAAATGGTGATTCTCTGTTCCTCTTGATCTGCCCTCGTCAGTCCCAACAAAGCCACCTCCAGCAGACCCTTCCCCAGGATCTTGGGGTACAGGATACTCCCTATCTCGGAGCAGACAAGGCCCGAAAACATGACCCCTCCCCAAATGAAGTTATGTGCCGTGTCTGGGGGATATTGGCTGGATCTCTCACATTTCATTTCCAACACTGGACAGTGAGGATATGCTTCATATTTTGAAAAGATCAAGGAAGTGAACTGGATATTCTTGTTTACCCAGATTGGGTTATTTTCATAGTCCAAATAAGTTAAGAAAACACAAGCCACAAAATAGGATCCTGAAGGTTTTCACACGGGGTGACACCCCCTTAATTTTAGATTACATACTCAAGGCAGATGGCTAAGTTTTTGTTGTTGTTGTTTTTTTTTTTGTTTTTTTTTTAATGAGGCTGAATTTGACTTTTGGCTTTGCAAAAAAGAAGAAAACCAAGCAGGCAAAACTTCGCCACCAATCATGTTCTGTTTTGTTCCTTATTCATTCTAAGCCGCAGCTCTTGGCTTGTGCATAATTTTTGTGTCTGTCTCCGTGGGTACTGAAGTAATTCAGCCTGGAAACATCCAGCCTCCAAGAGAGGACAGCCATACGTCACTGTCCCTTCTTCAAAATGCCAAGTACGGTCCTTCACTGACCTCACTTCTCAGGGAAAAAATGAGATAGTCAGTGGAAATAAGAGCAAAAAATATAAGGTCAAGAAAATCATTTTCTGACACAGATCAGCATGAATCAGAATAAAGATTTGTGACAACAACCATCTCGCGCCATGACCGATCCCCAGTGGAGGCTGCACTCTGCTCTGAAAAGCCAGGAGATTTCCAGACAGGAGACAGCCTGACCCAGGGATTACCTGTCTTCAGATCTCTGACACTTGAAGTCAAACGAGGATCAAGTCCAAGCTCAGCCTCCGCTTTGTGGTATTCTTACTGTGTAACGCTGGAGACGGACCACTTCATGTACCCATGCCTCAGTCTTCTCACCTCTGAAATGGGAAGGATGCACATACTCATGCAACAGGGTTGTTAGAGGGTTTCATGTGTTGATCCTTTAATGAGTACCTGGCATGTTTCTTCTCTCAAGAAGAGGGAGGTGATATTTTTGTTATTTTATTGTTGTCATTGTTGTTTGGGGGTTTTTTAGAGAGGGGTGGGGGAGGGGCAGAGGGAGAGGGAGAGAGAATCCTAAGCAGGCTTCATACCCAGGGCAGAGCCCGATGCGGGCCTCAGTCCCAGAACCCCGAGACCATGAGCTGAAATCAAGAGTCAATGCTTAATTGACTGAAGCACCCAGGTGCCGCGATATTTCTACGATTAGTTAGACCAGTCAGTGCTGGAAGGGTGGGGTGGGGAGCACTGACTTCTGACAGAGTCTAGCTGGTGCAGAAAACAATTTTTGATCTCCTTTTTCTCCTTCCTTATTCCTCTTCCTACTTATGTCTACTTCTTATCAAAGTGTAACTTACATACAGTAACAAATACATCATAATTAGCTTAATGTATTTTTATATATATTTTATATGGATTTATATGGCATATGTATTATTATATAATAATATGTATATACACACACACAAACACACCTGGGTAATCAACACCAAGGTCAAGATATAGAATATTTCTAGCATCCCATATGCCCTCCCCAATCAATACCCTCCAAATGCAATTACTCCCTGATTTCTGTCACGATGGATGAGTTTTGCCTGCTCTTAAACTTCATGTAAATGGAATCCCATGGTGCTGTTTTAGGTCTGGTTTTTTTGGTTCAGCGTTGTCTGGGAGCATATCAGTTATCTATAGCTGTGGAATAGATTACCTCCCCAAACTCAGCAGCTTAGAATACCAACAAACATGTGTGAGCTCACAGTTTCTGGGAGTCAGGAATCTCGAGCAGTTGGCCCACATGGTCCCAGCCCAAGCTCTCTGATCAGACTGCCGTCAAGCACAGCCTGAGGGCCTGACCAGGGTTGGAGATACCGTTTCCAAGATGACTCCCTCCCTGGCTGTTGGCAGAAAGCCTCAGCTCCTTGCCGTGTGGACCTCTTCCCCGGGCTGCTTGAGTGGCCTCACGACATGACAGCTAACTTCTCCCGGAGTGAGCAATCCAAGGCAGAGAAAGAAGAAAGCCACACATGCCTTTTTATGAGCCAACCCTGGAAGTTACACAGTCCCTTCAGCCATGGTCTCTCTGTTAGAAGTGTGTCACTAAGCACAACCACACTCAAAGGGAGGGGTGTTTGGAAGGGAGGAGGATCAAAGAATTGACAGACATACTTTAAAATCATCAAAGTGAGAATCAGCTGTGCTATTTTCCTTTGCTCTGGTTTGGCCAGAAAGACCTTATTAACCAGCAGAGGTACCCAGGCACGGAGCAGGGTGCCTCACAGGTGACGTGGCCCCATCCTCAGGGGTGTGTAAGCAGAACAGAATTTGGCAGCTATGATACAGAGGGAATTTTAATATCAGCTTGGGTTTGCAACTCTGAACTTGAACTAGATAATTTCCAGATTCTTTCTTTTTGCCCACGTCTTCTGGACCACAAAGGAAAGGCCATCAGATTGATTGATCTGATTGAGCCCATCAGATGCAAGTGAGCTTCCTGAGGCCCATGGCACCTCTACCCAGAATGGGGTTCTCAGAGCCACCCACTCAATTCACCTAGAGCGTTGGTTGGTTGTTCATAAGCCAGCAGATCTGGCCATCTTCTCATCAGGTTGGTGATGCTCGGCCACAGGGAAACGAGCTGTCACCACTGCTGAAGGGTGTGTCAGCATTTGTAGCCTCTTGGCAGTTTAAATTCAGAGTATGCCCGTCTTTCTAACCCAGACATTCCACCGCCCCATGTCCAGCCTAAAGAGTATGGGCTCCCTCCCCTGCAAAACCATGGCCACACTGCCTATAACAAGGAACACAGAAGCCAGCTCCTTGTCTGTCTGTACCAGGGCATCCCGTGACGTCGTTCAAAGAAATGAGGTAGTTCTCAGTGTCGCGACTTAGAAAGGTCTCCAGAAAATGTTAAATGAAAAAGGCAAGTTGCAGAACAGTGTGTACAATAGGAATCCATTTAAAGGAAAAAATTAAAAAGAAAAATCCACACATTTTTGCTATCTACTTCATAGAAAAAAATCCAGGGAAACACACCCCACTGGCCTCTTGCTTACTCTGTGAAAAGTAGGTAGGATTGGGATTAGGGATGTGAAGGGAAGCTCTCTGACTTTATGCAATCAGCTTTAGTATCATTTGAATTTTAATAGTAAGATTATATTTGTTCACACATGATTGATTTCATTCTTAAGCACATCTGAAGGGAGAGGGGTCAGAGTTCTTCTCCAGCCCCCTCCCCCCGGCTCAGCTGCCACAGTCTGCTGGGGCCAGTCCTGGCACGACCCGCCCTGGGCTTCTGCCAAGGGAGCTCCTAATTGCCCCTCGCCCACTGCCCAGGTGGCCTCCTGATTTTTTTATGCCATCCAAGCAATGGATTCACAGAATGCAGGTGCCAGAGGCCTGAAAAGTCACAGAGCCTAAGCCTTCTCCACTCATAATGACATCTAGGAGGCTCTCACAAGACACTATCAACCCTCTATCCACTTACTTCCAGGGACGGGAAGCTACAGCCTTCCCAGGCAGCTCCTCCCACATGCAGACACTATGGACAGTGAGATCACAATCCTGCACGCTGAGCCAAACTCCATCTGCCTATAGCCCCTCTTATCAACCCTACCTCGGCCTTTGGAGCTCTCTCAAAGACACCCAAGTTAGGCAAGAACTGGCAAACTCTCGAGCGAAACTCCTGTGTTCCAATCCTGGTTCTGTAACCAACTGGCTCTGTGATTTGGGGGAAATTTGTTAATGCCTCTGTTCTTCATGGACCTCGGCTGGAAGATGAAAATTATAATAATAGTACATATTCCACAGGTTTATAGGGAGGAGAAAATGAGTTCACTTATGGGAAGTGCTTCTATGGCTTCACTTGGTATACAACGATCACTAAATCTCAAAATAACAGATCAGAGTTTTGGTTCTGGCAGTGTCCCTATGGCCTCTTCTCTCATCTGTGAAAAGATTGAGGTCCTGAAGAGGGATAGTCTGAGAATGAAGCAAGTGTGATACTTCTTAAGATGTGTGCACATTTCTTATTTTACTCTTTAATGTAAAAATAATGGTTTCAGTCAAAGATTGACACTGGGAAGACTGGCCATGATTATCTAGTAGAATCCTGTATTTTCTCCAATATACCCACACACATCTGCACATATCCCAGGCATACTGGACGCCTGTGTGAGAACGTGGGCCTAGAGGATCCTCTGAAGTCTTTCCAGGGTCAGGTCAAGGTCAAGCCCTGGCTCTGGCATTAAGTGGAGGGAGCACGTTCCAGCTTCCCTCTATACATGGGTTCCGTTTACTCATCTCTACGACGACGGAGGGCCAGTTGCTGCCTGCGCTGCCTCCCCAGGGATGTAGGGAGGGTCAGTGGGGGAAGTTTGCATGGGGGTGCTTTGTGCTCTTGACTGAGTGGCATGGAGTGTGAGCTTTGCAGAAGCAGCCCTCACGGACGCTGGCAACTCCTCCACTCAGGGGACACTGTGCTTTCTGAGATGAGCCCCTCCTGAGCTTCTAGCAGGGCTTTCCCGGAGAACAGCCTCCAGGAGAGGCCAGGCTTCCTACTAAGTGGGGTAGGTGGGGGACCTTCCAGTTCATTCTTGGGCCCTTGTATGGTCTTATACTATCTGCCAGGCCAAGTGGGCCAGAGCCGAGGGCTCTGCTGAATCCTCAGAGGACAGGCCTGAGCTCTTCCCAGCTCTTTGAGGAGCTGTGACAAATGGGCAATAGAACTTTACCAGTGTCACTCTACCTGCCCAGCTTGGTGTCCCCAGTCCCATTTGAACCCAGACAGGCTCTGGTGTACTCATAAGACCTTGAAGGAATTCTCCATCAAGCGCCTCAACTGAGGTCCCTGCTTGTCCCTTTGGATGGTGAGGTAATCTATCTTCTCAGCCCTCCTGTGTTGTTGTGCGTCAGTTGTGTTCCTCCTTCCTCCATTCAGTTCCTTGACCTTGACCTGGAGGTATTGGGTACTATGTACTATCCAAGGGCTCACAGGCTAGGGGAGCCCCATCTAACATGATGATGGAAATGTTCTACATCTGCACTGACCTAACTGCACAATTGAAATGTGGCCAGTGAGACTAAGGACCTGGGTTTCAAATTTTATTTATTTCATGATTTAAATTTTAAAATTTAAAAATTCCATTAAACAATGGGCCGAGGATCTGAATAGACATTTTTCCAAAGAAGACGTCCAGATGGTCAAGAGGTACATGGAAGGATGTTCAGCACCACCAATTATCAGGGAAATGCAAATCAAAAACACAATGAGACATCACCTCATACCTGTCACAATGGCTAAAATGAAAAGAACAAGAAATAACAGTGTTGGTGAGAATGTGGAGGAAAAGACACCCCTGTGCACTACTGGTGGGAATGTGAATTGGTGCAATCACCATGGAAAATAGTATAGAGGTTCCTCAAAAAAAAAAATATAACTACCATATGATCTAGCAATCCCACTTCTGGATATTTACCTGAGGAAAACAAAAACACTATTTCGAAAAGATATTTGCACACCCATGTTCATTGCAGCATTTTTTTTACAATAGCCAAGACATGGAAACAACCAATGTATGAATGGATAAAGATGTGGTGTATATGTATCTGTACACGCACACACACACACACACACACACACAGGAATACTACTCAGTCATAAAAAGAAGGAAATACTTATGATCTCACTTGTATGTGGAATGTAAACAAAAAGAGAAAAGAACCAAGTTCATAGACACAGGGAACAGATTGGTGGTTGCCAGAGGTGGTGGGGGAGGGTCGGTGAGATGGATGAAGGGGGCCTCCTTGTCCTGGCTGGGACCCCCAGGACAGTCTTGGTAAAAGTGAACATTCTTGTCTTATTCCCGCCCTTAGGAGGAACATCTTTAAGCCTTGGTGTGATGTTAGCTTGTTCTCCATGTCTCTTCAAATATCTTTAAGCTTATGTTTATTTTGTATTATCTTATTATACGTGGTAACAGGAAATTCAAACCGTAAGTTGCAAAGAAGAAAACAAAAACTCTCCTCAATCCCACCACCACCAGGACACTTGGGGGCTTTTTCTAGGCATTGGGCATATATGTGTGTATGGAAGATACATGTAACTTGACTTAAATATGACCTGTTTTATTACTGGGCTTTTTTTCTCTATATTTTCTCTATTTTATGGTCATCATTCAGGGCCTGTGACCAAAGATTTGCATCACCATCTGACAGCTTTCACGTTTTCTTTTAAAGTTCAGCTACCGTTTATTTGAACAACCCTCTCTAGATGAAGTTGCCTTCCTTTCCCCCCAGGATTATAAATAAGACTGATGAACACCCTCATTGTATCCTTCCCAATATCTTATGGGTTCTCCTTTTCTTTTGTTTTCTTTCCGTCTTTGTCGCTATAGATCTTGGGGGAGGGAACTAACATGATCAGAGGGAGAGAGGCTTTAGAAAACAAACTCTGGGCATTCCCAACTTACTGTGTGACCTTGGGCGAATCTTTTTCCCTTTCTGGGCCTCGACTTCCTCACTTGGAAATTGAAGGGATTCGTCAAGTGGCTGGTTACCAAACCTGGTTGTATATTGACATCACCTGGGAGTTGGAAAAAACCACAGACACCTGAGTCTTATTCCCAGAGATTCTGATTTAATTAGTATGGAATAGAGCCTAGGGAGTAGAATTGTTCATTTCCTTGAGACTTGTTCATTTGAAGAGCCCTCCTGCTCGAGTTTTCTAGGAAAGATCTGTTCTTGGCGTCCAGCAGGGCCTGGGTTCGAATCCCAGCTCATTCGCCTTCTCCAAACTTCCAATTCCCTGGTCTTGGTGGGGGGAGGAGGAGGGCTAAAATCCCCGCCCACCACGCCAGGGTTCTGCGCCTGGAGAGGAGCTCCTGCACAAACGGGTGAGTGGTGACTGCTGTTCTTTCCTTCACCAAAGAGCCAGCCTCTGGGCAACAAAGTGGAAATGGAGATTGTGAGCATGTTGGAAAAGAACGCAACGCTTCTCAAATTCGGCTACCACTTTACCCAGCAGGGGCCCCGGCTGCGGGCCTCCAACGCCATGATGAACAACAACGACCTTGGTGAGTGATCCTGGGCTACCTGCCCACCTGCTGTCGTTTTCCCACCCATCCTGCGGGATGGGGTGCGGGGTGGTATGGTAGGGAATATTCCATGGATACCTTCTCCTCTTCTTGAGTCCGACTCCTGACTCTGATGTTGATCACAACTCCCTGGTTTCTGTCGGTCCCCTGGCCTGTGTGCGGCTCTTCGGCGTCCGCGGGAGCTGAGGCTGAGCTCGTTCCTTCCCGCAAGCTCAGCGCACACAGAGCTGGAGCCCCATTGCGCCCTCTGCACCTTCTTTCACTGCCTGAAAGGAAATGTGGCAGGGCATAGGCTCACTGGGAGTCTTTCCCTCTGAATACCCTTCCCCAGTTCAGGGTCCTCCCTCTCCCCGACCATCTGAGCATCGTGTCTGGCTCTAGTCTCAGCCCCCAAAGCCACGGGACCAGCACAACTACCCAAACCCCACGCCCAGCAACCTCACAGGGCTTTCAGGGTAAAAGTTGAAAATGTTGACTTTATAGAAAGTTAAGCCAGTTCCATTGATTTCATCTCAGTTAAAGCATAGCTTATATTTTTTCTGAAAAAGAAAGGAAAGAAAATGTCACCATCATTTTTGATGAGCATGGGCCAAACTGGTGTGCGAGTCGTCCGGATGAAAAGTACGGTTGAGCATTGACTTACTTCCAGGTGTCTATTGTTTTCAAGCTCTCCGAGCGTTTATGACTTGTATTCCTGCTGGCTGCTAAAAGGATCTGATACAGTGTCCAAAAACGACTGTGCCTTCTGAGACTGTAGGGAAATAGGAGGAAAAAAACGAGAAAAGAAGTTGGTCTAATACATTAACATATTTGATCATCGTATTTAGCTGTGAGTTTTCTCAACCACGGCAAGAAGATGAACCAAGTTACAATACTCTTATTACAGAAGAGGAGGAAGCTAACAAGCTCAGAAAGAAAGGAAAAAAAGAAAGGAAAGAGAGCTTCTTTCTGGGATTGAATTATGAAATGACTATGTTTTCTAAAGGACAGTGTCTTGAGTTTTTCATCAAATTCAAGCCTGTTCTACATGTGGGGTTTTTGTTTTCTGTTTCTATCACTCGGTAAAATGCAAAGGGTTTAATACCGAAGCACATCTCAAAGTTCAGGTACGTCACTTTCTAGTGATGAGTCTGAGGCTAAGTTATTGCCTGGGAGAATGGAGGGGAGTGTGTAGGTGTACAAGGCAGGTACTCACAGAACCTCTGCACAGATAACCACAGAGCTACACACACGCACGTGTGCGCACACTCACACGCACTTTAAATTGAGTTACTCAATTTAACAAGCATTTGTCAAAGTCCCATAAGGCAATATGGATTCCTTCTCTAGAGGCTATCATAGTCCAGAAGTTATTCATTCATTGCCCACTCTAGGTGTCACTTTTTTCTAGAGCTGCAGGTCTAGAGAAGTCCATAAAACAAAGAAAGAAATACGCACCTAGTATCCAGGTTTATCAGACGTGCCCTTATTTGAAATAAGCACAAATAATTATGAATCATTATTATGGCATCACATAGGTGAGGGCTGCACTGAGCTGTGGAGGAAGGCCAGCAGTCCAAACGCTCTGGGCTTGGCTGGGATCCGGATTCAGAGCCAGCCCTCCAGAGCCCTGTGTTCTGATACCCATAGCCTTGCATTTTCTCCTTCCAGATTAACTGAAGCTTCAACTGTGCCCCTGGCTCCCTGTCCTAGGGCCAACCCAGCTTTTGTCTTCCAGTGGCAAAATGGCCTGGAGGCCTTTTCTATGGACGGAGGTTCCAGATGACCAGGGGGTAGGGGTGGTGTGGGGGAGGGGCACCAGAATTAGCTGTGGTCTGGATAACCTGGCCCTTGAGGACTCTTCCAGTCCTGAGGGTTTGTGACTCCAAAACCCAGGCCCGACTCCTATCCCCAGCAGCTTGTGAGGTTACAACGGCGGGGTCCTAAAGTGCCAGAGCTGGGAGGGCTCTTCAGACTCACCCCCTCCCCGCCCAGTTCCCTTTTGGGGAAACTGAAGCCTGGGGGGGGTTGGACTGCCTTTCTAAGGGAGCGGTTTAGCCAAGTCCCACCTGTTGTTAGTTACAGCAGCATTTTGGGAGCAACTCTGGTGTGCCCAGGATTGTGCCAGGGGACGTAAAGGGCAGCAGAAAGGCTAGTTCTTTGACTCCAGAACCTTTACAGCCTTTTAGGAGAGAAAAGACTCAAGGTGTGCCTAAAAATTCATGAATGCCTGCAAAGTGTGCCCAGCATGAGGAAGTGACTTGAGAGGACGCAGGCTGGTTAAGCAAAACATCCTCATTGGGGGTGGGCTAAAGGGCGGGGGGGGGGGGGGGCCTTTAGCCAGCCTTGCAGGGAAGAGAGAGATTGTGGGGGAGGTCAGGTGTTCTCCGTGGGGGTACTAGCACCAGCAAAGGCAAGGTGGGAGGACCTAGTATTTCAGCTAGGAGAGACAGAAACATTCAAAAGGAGTGGAGGGACTGTTAAAGGGAGTTACACCTAGAAGGAAAAATAGGAACTCACAGAGAAGGGAGGGAAAGGCATGCCAAGCAGAAGGGTTGAGGATGAGCAAAGGCAGGACCAGGAGTTTGGTGATGAGAGCAGGTAGGAGGTAAGACTGACAGTTTCCAGGATAGGACTGCCAGGTGATCAAAATGGGCTTCAGGGTTAGGCCAGGGGACTGTGCAGCTGTTCCCTTGGGGTTTCCCACCAAAGGCATTGGATCAGAATCTCACTTACATGATTACACATAATATTGAGTGCTGGTGGGTGAAATAGGATTTCTAGCTTTAAAGGCCAATTTGTGCCCATCTGCTAAATTTTGTTAAAGAAAGGCTTCTGATTTAGCTTCCTCCTGCAAAAAAGTCCTTTCTTTCCAACACGGCATTTTCATCCTGCTCTCAGGGCTCTGATGAGGCAGACAGGCTTCTGTGCTTTCCATCTGCATGTTTTTATCCCGAGAGCCTCCCGTGGGTCATACCTAGCCTCTGTGGTGGTTAGCAGTGTTCGCTGCTACAGCAGGGAAGGCAGGTAGGGCCCAGCCTCTCCAGTTTCCTTCTCACTCCAACCTGCACCCTGCTGGCCTTGGTGGTGGGTTTTGCCTGCCTGCAGGGTGGGTGGGCTCTTCCTTGGGGGCTATTCGATCCCCAAGGCCAGAGGTCAGCCTGTGCCTCTGCTTACGCGCAGCCTGCCAGGACCCATTCTGGCTGGCATGTCTTCGGTCCTTCCCATCCTTTGCACTGAGTGGCCAGCTGCACGGTGCTGTCAGGGAGGAACCACGGGTCCCCATCTATGTTTTCGCACAGCGATACCTCAGATGACTCCTACCCCTACACTATTTATAGCTGAGAGACTAAGCATGGCTCTCGGGTCCTGTAAATCTGCCTCCAAAGCTCTATCCACTTAATGAACTCACAATTGCCAGCTCCAACTTAAGACTGTTGTATATGTGGAGGTGGGGTGGGGACGAGGGCTAACCTGTTTCAAAGCAGGAAACACCCATTCCTGGGGAAGTCTCTCTCCTACTGTATTCTTTTTTTTTTTTTTTTAAGATTTTATTTATTTATTTGACAGACAGAGATTACAAGTAGGCAAGAGAGGCAGGCAGGGAGAGAGGAGGAAGCAGGCTCTTCGCGGAGCAGAGAGCCCAATGTGGGGCTCGATCCCAGGACCCTGGGATCATGACCTGAGCTGAAAGCAGAGGCTTTAACCCACTGAGCCACCCAGGCGCCCCACTCCTACTGTATTCTTAAGGAAGGCTTTTCTAAAAAGCATCCCAGACACCATGCACCCCAAATCAATTTCATCATCATCCCCCAAAACTACTCATACAAAGGGTATTACTTTCCTCACAGGCATCCAAGCCAGAAATCTGGGCCTCTGCCTATATGCTGCTCCCACCCCAGCCAGTCAGCCCTCTCCGGGCCATCCCCGTTGCCCTGCCCCATGCCGTGCCCTCAGTACATTCGCCTCCTGTCCTGCAACTTCTGTGAGCTGGCCAGCAACTCTCACGGAGCGCCCATCCCAGAGTTTGTTCTGTCACTTTGCTTAGTACCCTTGCTGGGCTCCCACATCCCTCAGGTGACAGTCCTCAACATGGCTCCCACGTCCCTCAGTAGTCAGAGCTGATACCTACACGGCGCTTCCTGAGTGCCAGGCACTGCCGTGAACATTTCCTGTCTTACTTAACCACGTGAGGCCCCCAACAGCTGGCCAAGTGAGGCCCCATTACTACCCCCCACTCTGCAGGAAGGAAGTGGAGGTCTGGAGAAGTAGGTAAGGTTACCTGCAGTCAGTGGGTGCAAGTGGGGTTTGAGCTGCTGTTGGACCTCAGAGCCTGTGCCCCCATCTCCCCTCGTGGTGAGGACGTGCTGGGACTTCTCTGTCCCCTGACTAGCCATCCTCTCACCCCGTATTAGCACCAGCCTAATATGGTGCTGGGAGCTTGAGTGCCTCCCCACGACCCAGGCCAAAGTATCCCTGTAGAGGGCCTCTACTCCTAACCTTCCCCTTCCCTTCTCAGTCTGCCCCTTTATCCTTCCAGACTTGGTGCACACGTTCCTCGCCGTCTTTCCGACCACATCCTTCATTATGCCTCATTCTTGATGGAGAGCTATCAGGGAACGTATAGCATGTTCTCAAACTCACTGTTGGTATAGCTTGGTGCCGTTAAGCTAGATCATTACTTCTGATCCTTGTGCCTGGCACATAATAGCACTCAGTGAATGCTATTGAACGTATAAGTGAATTTAAAATGCTTCCCAAAGGCATGATAGAGGAGTTCGAGCTTGGTAGGAAGTGGTGGAAGGAGCTTGAGCAGCAGATAGAGGTTGGTCCAGGCGACCCGAGATTCCTTCTGGCTCAGGGAACAGGTCTGGCCATTGCAGTGATAAGGATTTTGCTTTAATGGAAGTAAAAAGCAGATTGAATTGAAGGAAGATGTTGGGAGGCCTGGGCTTCTGCTTCTGTCACTTATTCCCCGTGACTTGGGCCAACTTACTTCCCTCTCTTGGCTTCAGTTTCCTTCATCATTAAAATGGAAAAGAGTAACACATAAGCAGGTGGCTGCCTTGCCCTTTTCCCCCATCCAGTCCCCATGAGAGCCAGGGATAGGGGAGCTGCGGGGCTCCTGCCCAGGGTACACAGTGAGAGCACATGGTGGGGAAAAGAAACCTGGGATCCCTCTCTGTATCCTGAACCATGGGCTGGGGACTCAGGTTCGCATCCTGATTCTGCTGCTAGCTCTTAGGGGGTTCTAGCTCCCTTTTGTTCTCCAGGGAAAAGGAGCGGATGCTCTTGTGAATCAGCTGTGTAGGCCCTATGTAGACAGCCCCAGATTGTCCCGAGGGAGGTGCTGGGCTGAGGCTCCAGATGAGCTACACACCCTGGGTCTGTCTAGGACCAGCTTTACTGCTTTGGGCACGAAGTGTAGCCTCTCTGCCGTACTTTCCTCCTCCGTTGTGTGGGAAAGATGATAATGCTGACGTTCCAGAATTGGCGGTGGGGCTCTGGTGAGGTTCTGGGTGTAGAAGAGGTGTAATGAGGACTGCCCTGCAGGGCATGCTTGCTAATGTGCCAATACTTACGTGTCTGGTTCATGTAAACTCTCTGGTCACTTTGGACAAGTTGAAACTTCTCTGCTCTTCGGGTTCTGGTTTTTGTTCCCTGACCTTTTCTCCCAAGCTGCTGGACATTCTGATGGTCTCCAGGGCCTGGGCTGGATGCAGTGTCTTCTCTCCAGGAAGACAGCCCACCAATTTGCATTCATTACTCTCTGACAGGGGTGGAGGGTTGCGTAGGAGCTCAGGGACAGGCTGAACTCCAGCCCCAGACTGGGGTGAGCTGTGTACTCTGGCTCCCAGCCACAACCCCGTACCACCCCTTCCCAGGAACTTCTGCTCTGTTATGCTCCGTGTCCTGCACGAGCTGACCAGGTTCTTGGTGCAGCTCGCACGCGGCGATCTGGTGGCCGCAGGTCGACTGGCTCAGCTCGGGGGAAATGGAAGACATCTAAGTATAGACGGACTTCTTTCCTTGGCTGCACCAGCCACCAGCAGCCTCCTTGACTGCCACCTACCGGTTCTCCGGACTTTCTGACCTTTCTCTTGGGGCTGATCTAGCTGGCTCCTGGGTCTGCATCTGTAGACACTGGAATTCATTTCAAAACACTCTCCCGTGTGACAACACAGGGCCCCCCCCCCCTCCCCGTCACCTTACATGTAACGACTCTAGCCTGCAACCTTCTGGCTAGTGCTTTCTTCTTTATGGCATTTAAGGACTTTGTTTTGTAAACAGCATTTGAGCTTCCATTGTCTTGCCTCTGGGAAAATGTCAAGGTTAACACTAAGGGGACACAGATAGGGCAGAGTAATCTTCAAGGGTGGAAACTTTTTTTTTTTTTTTATAAGGCAGGAGGCAGGCCAGGAACTCAGAAGGAGCTGTGGGAAATGATTCCAGCAGGTTAAGACCCTACTCTCATTAGGATCAACTGAACTTTGGCCCTTATCTGAGCCTCTGGGAGGAAGGATCTTCAACTGCAGGGCCTCTGATGTAAAAGTAAACACAGTGGAGGCAGATAAATTGGGTTTTATGCCTGTGGCCAGAGGCTTAGCAGTAGTTTATGAATGAGTCAACATGCAGCCCTCATCGGGGAACGCTCACCAGCAGGAGGGCCCTTACCCAGCTCACACATAACCATCCTTTAGAAACAAGACTTTGGACCTTGCTAACTGAAAAGTTAGCAAGAAGCTTCTTAGGGCCTTCTCAGAGCCACGGAGTTGGTTCCTGAAGCACAGGGTCAGCTGGCTTATTTCTCATCTCCATTCCTTTCCAGTGAGAAAGAGGAGGCTCGCAGACTTGACCGGGCCCATCATTCCCAAGGTCCGAAGTGGCGTCTAGTGTGAGGCGGGGAGGACGGCGCCTTTGAACTGCACATGTCCTACTGATCATCCGTGCTCTGCAGTGGAAACCAGAAGGCAAAATGCCGGCACAGAACCCTGTCGTGGTTCAGTTCTTGATGCACTAAGATTTTAGGTTAACTAATGGTTGTAGTTGAAAATTTTATAAACTATGGTTAATGTGAAGTTTTTCTTTAGTCACAGAAATTCAGTCTGGTTATTATTTAAAAACTAAGAAGACCCCAAACCGACAGATCTTACTGAAGATGTTCTAGCAGCAGGACTTAGCCCTGGGAGCCCAGTTTCGGTGGCCTCACTGCGTGGTGTTTCAGGGGATTTAGCATGTGTACCATAGGAACAAACAGCCCACTCTTCCGCATGGCTGAGACGCGTTATAAAATACTTTATTATGAATTTGATTTTAGTATTTAGCAAACAGATCATCGTTCTCTATTAACCTTCCTTTAAATTTGAAGAACCTCAAGATTAAAGTTGCCAAATTGATTACTGGGTCAGGAACACAATTTTGCCCTTCAAGAAAGAGAGACTGAAGCCACAGAGCTCTGCCAGGAATCCAGGAACGTGAGATTCCTTTTGCTGGACACGAGGAAATAATGAAAAGGCCAATGGTGAAATTTCAGGTTTCAAAAACCATCCTTTCTTTCTTTACCAATCCCAGGCAACAAACATTTCCCTGAGTGTTCTTTACGAACATCTGGGATTTATTTACAATTTGATATTGGAATCGGAAAGAATTTTTTCCTTACTGAATGTCAACCGCAACGATGTGAAAACCTATGGCCAAATACTTGAAAACACCCTTCCACATTGCACGGTGGTCCGATGGCTAACGTGAGGTAAAACACTAGAGAAATTTCTAGTCCATCGCAGCTATGCTTACAGACTTCAGCCATGTGTCACGACACTCATTAGACAAGTCACAACTGATCTCATGCCTGTAAAGAAAGCCTCTGAAAGCCAACGGTGAAGAAAACCCAGATATTAAAGAATTAGGAAACCCTGGCCAAACCATCCCAAGATGATGATTCTGAAAATGTAATGTGTTTCTGCCAGATCCCTTTTTAACATCATGTGCACCTCTTGGGATCCAGCAAAAATGTTAAGCCACTATGCCCTTGTGCCTTTTAATATACCACAGTGCCAGTTAAACTAGCATGTCTGTTGCTTGGGAGTTATTTTCCTGAGTGATTCAGCAAATCTTGTGATAAAGGACAGGCCAAAGAGCTGACGAGCGCAGACCAAGCTGCAGAGCACTGAGCAGAGGCTTTTGACGAGAAAGGAAAAGTCTTGCACACTGAACTGCAATGACATGGCCAGTGCAGGGTAACGGGCGGTGCAGCCAGGGCCTCCCGGAGATGAAGAGTGCCCACTGAGGCTGCGGGCGGGCCGGGAGTGGCACCACGCTGCTGGGATGGCCAGCCCCGCTAGGCTTCTCCTTGAAACACAACTGCGGCTGCATTCTGCATCACTGGAAACTGCAATATAATATTAAATCTGTTGGTCTATGGATGGTCGTGTATGTGTTTCTTGTGGCTCGTGTGACACGGACATGCGCCTGACACATTGGCCAGAGGCCGGGAGACTACCCCAGCAGTGCCGAATGGCCTCACTCCAAATGTGTTTATATCCCAGCACGTTCACGTCCAAACTGCCCAAACATCAGGGTCCTCAAGCTAATATGAATCTCTCAGAGACTGCACTTAAAAGCTAAGAGTGTGGGTACTGGGGGGAAACAAGGACTCTTAGGGGGTGATCGCTCACAGGAACTGAATCAATAAAACAAGGTGGGCCACCTTTCAGATCACCTGCTCCATCAGGTGAGCTGTTGGGTTTCGACCAGGGGATAGCGATTTTTTTCCATAAAGGGGCCAGATCACAAATGTTTTTGGCTTTGCAGGCCATATGGTCTCTGTTGTAACTACTTAATTCTGCCACAGATCATATGCAAATGAACGGGTGTGGCTATTCTAAAGCTATTTACAAAACCAGAAGGCCAAATGCCCTAATCTGCAGATCCTGATTTAGGGATGAGGATAGGAGTGGATGGTAGGTGATGGTAGATAGCAGGAATGGCCTGCTTCCGAGTCCCCCTCCAAGGCCATAGCTTTCATGCTTTTGCCATCAGGATCAACAGGTCTGCTGACGAGACAAATGACTATTACCAGCCTGCTGCATGGCACAGAAAGAGCATGACCTGGTCACCAGGCTCAAGGCTCTCTCCCTCAGCAGTGTTGGGATCCTACACAGCTCACCTTTTCCTGTGTTCTGGCATCTTCTGAGTCAAATGTCTCAGGTAAGTGGTCAGCACCCTACCCCCTCTTCCCGGCCCCTCTGAAGCTTAGGTGGCCAATATGGTACCCAGTTTATGATGCTGGCATAACCAGCATTCAAGTTCAAGTTTTTTTTGCTGCTGCAGCTCTGATATTTTCCAATGTGGTCACTGTGAACTAGCTTTGTGCAGGCCTGGGGAAGTGCTGCTTCTGCTCACATACGCGTGGCCCATCCTCACCAATATCCGGCCTCGGCTCGGGGCTCACGGGGAGCCGCACCTGCCGTGGCAGCTCGCTGGGTATGCGTGGCCGTCGAGCAGTACACTCACATTCCTCTTTAAAGCTGTTCTGGGTGGGACTCAAAGCCAATCTCCTCCCTTTGTCTTGACATATGACACAACAGGCTGTGAATCCTTGTCGTTGGCAAGCAGGGCAGGTCAAGACGAGCTGGCGGCACTGCGGAGTTGAGCAGAGTTTATACTGGTCCCATGGGGCTCCACAGTATGAACATTCTGGGGAAGAAAGAAAAGCCCCAGTTCCAAACACATACATACACGTGTACACATGTAGACAGGTGCTTCTCCAGGTCCTAAAGGTAACTCTTAGCACATGAGCTAATATACCCCATTAGGCCTGGGAAGGTTTCTAAAGAGTAAGTCTCCTGTCCTCACCCCCCCCCCCCATTTGGGGGTGGGGGAGTCATCTGGAAACTGATGACTTCCTTTTTTTTTTTTAGGAAAACTTCCTTTTTTTTTTAAGATTTTATTTATGTATTTGACAGAGATCACAAGTAGGCAGAGAGGCAGGCAGAGAGAGAGGAGGGGAAGCAGGCTCCCTGCTGAGCAGAGCCTGATGCGGTGCTTGATCCCAGGACCCTGAGATCGTGACCTGAGCCGAAGGCAGAGGCTTTAACCCACTGAGCCACCCATGTGCCCCTGGGAACTGTCTTCCTGATTGCAACATTCTGTGACTCATTTTTTTCTTTTTCCTATTTAGAAAATAGGAAACAAGGGTCTTAACCAGAAGTTGCAGAATTGATGGTTCTGTGTGAATATGGATGGGAAAAATAATTATCTTTATTTTCACCACCCCACACCAATGTAGCACTTCCTTTGACTGTTAATGTAAACAACAGATCAGTCACATGTCAATATTCTTCATTCCAAAGCTGGTCAACTACCCCTTAGTTCAATGATCCTGTAGTTCATTCCCCTTTCTCATGGGAGATAGCATATGTGAATACAGATGATGCCACACCTATATTCAGCTCCTGCAGTCCACACCCCTCCTCCCCAAGCCTGAGGTTCTCCTGCTTTTGCTAACGAATACTTGACCACCCGATTCCTAAAAAAACTCCCATTATCTATTTTCTCAGCCCATTTTTCCCAGCCAACTTTCTGTTAGCAATGACAAAAACGTCATTCTTCAAGTCTCCTCAACTAGTTTTATCTAAACTACCTTTGGGCCTTCCCTCTTGCCTTCACACTCACATGCAAGTACCCATCAAATCCTGCCAACATGTCCTCAGTAACATTTTGCAAATCCACTATTTCTACTTATTTATAATTTATACTTCATCTAGCTCCAAAACAGATTTTGAGTAGCTTTCAAGACACAAATACAAGATCATTAAAATTAATAAAAATATCAAGAAGAAAGGGGAGAAGGCAATCATACTCAAATCTTATTCATTATCACAGTGGTGATTCAATCTTAGTCCCTGATCACAGGAGTCCTAGAAAGTTACAGCAGCCACTAGGGTTGTCCGCCTATGACCTTTCCTGTTTAAAACTATGGCATCCAGGGGCAAGAGCCACTTTTCTTAAGGATTATTTCCATCGTCCTTTTACTGACCTCATCTGGTACCCCCACATCGGTGAGGACTTAAAACTGCAGTCAAAGCACAGGCCTCTTGAGCTCACACTCTCCGGTGGCCACCCCTGCCTCTGGGCTTGGCCCTGGGTTCAGCTCCCACCTTGGAATGCCCCAGCCACCACTGAGAAGTACCTAACCCACCACACGTGTCTACAGACCACATGACCTGGAGGTTCTTAAAATACAAAGGATTACAAAGGAAGCCAATTATATAGAAATATAAAATATCAAAACATTTTTAGGAATCTATGATATAGGTAAGATATTTATTAACACATTAACTAAATAAGGCAGGGGCAGGGGCTAATAACTGCTTCCACTTTGAGACAATGATGAGCGTAAATGCTATTGGGAGAAGTCTGCAGCAACTGTAATACATGGTTTCTGTTGATGGCGAAGTCACTGGTGCATCTAATATTGATTTGTTGCTGACATTAACAATCACAGGAAGTGCTACATTTACTGTTGTATGGTGCAAATATATATTTATTTTCCCATCCAAATTCACACAGAACCGCCAAATTCTACAACCCCTTGTTTCGGCCTATTAGTTCAACTCCCAGCACATAGGCAGAGCAAGTGACCTCGTCCCCCCTGTAAAAGACTCGCCTACCTGGCAAACGGGGAAACTGGCAAACCAGGACAGGCCTCCTGATTCCTGATCCAGAGTTCTGTCTGTTTTACTGTTACATTGCCAACTCTGCTGGGAAACTGGTCATACTAGGTCCCTTCTTTTCCCTGTTTTCTTCTTCACATGACCAGCACTGGCCTGCCTTCCGGAAGGGTTCATACAGAGAACGTGCCTGATGGTGAGTTAGGGGCCAGCCTGTGCTGACCTACCTGACACTGTATCACTGTTGTAGGATAAGGCATAGCGCTCATCAAAAACAAACAACTTCCCTTTGTAGAAACCATTGGGAAACTCCTCCAGGTACTTGTGGATGCCCCCTTTGAGCTGGAACACTTCCTGGCACACGCCCTGTGTGAGGAAAAACAGGAGGAAATTTGAGGAGACAGGCAAAGACTGGTAAGCTGCAGAGACGAGCGGCAGGTGATGACGGCAGTCAGGGCCTTCACTAGATCCTGGGGAGCCCAGCTATTTTTGCTCACCCCTAAATATAGAAAGACACCTGTTGGAACATGTAATGGGAATTTGTTCTTCTCAGGATCAAGCATACAGATTAGGAAAAGGGAGAGGTTAACTAAGCTTTCCCTTCTGTACTTGAGGAGCCTCTAAGACCATGAAGTGGTCTCCCACATCTTGAGATGTAAGAACTTCAGATTTTATAGCTACAAACTCTGTGCTGGAACCATTCAAGGGAAAAAGAAATCCCTGGCAAGCCGGGGGTGGGAGGAGGACTGAAGGTGGGGGTGGAAAGCTCAAAGCATGCTGTTGGTGGAGCCTTCCTTACCCTCACACCTGCATCGCCCCCAAGGGTGTTAACTCACCTTGGCCTTGAGGTAGGCTGAACCCCGCTCACAACGGATGCCCCCTGTGCAGTACATCAGCACCTTCTTCCCTTGGAAAAGTTCCAGATTTTTGTCAATGTAGCTAGGAAAGTAACTGAATTTCCTGATGTCTGGGGCTAAGCAGCCCTGGAATCGTCCCTATGATATTTGAGAAGCAGAAGGAAAATTATCAGAAAAACATACCCAGTAAGAACAAAAGGTGTGTTGACCCCACTCAGAGACAAGGGAGCACTGACTAGTTGCTGTTCTCATCCTGCACTCTGACCTTTCAACTTCAAGATCTGGAACTCAGAAACAAGGCTGGTGGGCTATGGGTCATCTTTCCCAGAGTCCTCAGGGGAACTGGACAGGCTGCAGAAAGCCAGCTTTACAGGATCTTCGACACATCAAAGGTAGACACATGGGCGCCAAGAAGTACATTATGTGCCAAGATGTCTTTCATTCCTCTTTTTCTTAGACTTTCTCAGCAGATCCTGAGTTCAAAGGCTTGGGCTTTCTCTGAAGCTGCTAGTAGTGGGGGGAGATCTGAGTGACTTGGCTACAGGTGGGCATACAAGGCATCACTTGGCAAACGTGCCATGATGAGGGAAAGAGGAGACCTACCACTTCATGGACCTCACTTCTGGTCCTTACTTACTATTTTGCTTTCATAGAAGTTTCTGCAGTCCAGTAAGATAGTATCACTTTGTTCTTCATTTGCCTTAGACAAAAATTTTTCTACTTCTTTATGAAATTCACTTGGGGATAAATGGATTCCTAAAACCAAACCAAAAATTTACTTAAGACAAAAACAAAATCCAATCACAGCTAGCCCTGCCTAATGACTTAGGTGTTGCTCTGTTTCCTTCCACCCAAACCATTATTTATAACTGCAATTGTGTCTGAAGATAACACTGACGACCATGATGAAATTATTCAGTGATTCCAGATATCCTCACTTTCCTTCTTCCAAAGATAAGCACTAGGAGACCTGGAGGTTTAGAAATGATTAGTCAAAGAATTTTCCATTCTCATACTTGGTCTAACACAGTGATAAAGGCCAGACAGTTAGACTCTAAACTGCCATGTGGGTTTGCTGGTCCATTACATGGCCAGTGTTCTGTTTTCATTGTACAGGGAGGGGACTGGACATGTATGTGCTTGATGATAGGCTTTGACTGTAACAAAGGCAAGCCCAAGTTCAAGGCTAAGAACCTTGACAGGCAGCTGAGAGTATAAATTTGTGGCATAAAGTTGGACTGTTCTTTAAAAATACAAAAGGATAAGAAGAATGTGTCTAAGTCTGTGTCCATGAGTGAAAGAGAAAGGGTGGGAGGGGCTGATGGCAGGAGGGTGACATGAGAGAATAGGGCAGGAGGGAGAGGAGGGAAAAGCTAAAGCAGGCAGGAGAGAAAGGAGAGGAACAAAATAAGTCAAACCCAAGAGACTAAAAGAAGAGCACCTCAGTCTGGTGGGGTACCTGGCCTTTTGGACTCTTCAGAATAGAAATATTCCTGTATCTTTGGAGGTCCAGACATTCTGGTCGATTGTGAAGAACTTCTGGAATTTGGCAATGGGCAGTTGCCCATCAAGGACAGGGGCTCTGGGGATGGCAGTCACCAACCACTCTTGGTAGAGCCTGACGGCACCAGAGGGGCCTCATTCTGCTCAGAGGGGAACCCCAACAACCACCTGAAGCTGCTAAGTACCCAAGTGGGGCTAGAGGCCCCGAGCATGGCCAAGGACTCTGGATTCCTACCTGCCCAACCCAGAATTGTAAGGCGAATGTAATGAGGCCAGAATTTATTCATTCTTACCACCTAATTACATGGTTACCAAAACAGAGGGGTGCAAAGGGAGGTTCAAAACTGGGGTGAGAAGCATGGAAATCTGCTAAGACTTCTACTGACAGGATGCCACGGGGAACCCAACCTGCTCCCCACTGCTGCTCTCCTGGCCCTGTGAAGGCCAACTGGACAGGGACTCAGAGAGATGTTTACAAGAGCTGCCTTCACAACACATGGCTTAAATCCAAGCAGCCCAACATGGCGTGGAGCCCACTGTCCCCTAACCTCCCAAGCAACGGCCTGTAGCACCAATGAGGAGCTCTTCAGTCATCTTGCTGAGGTTGGGACACTGTGCAGACACAGCCCTTTTGGGCCCTTCCCTCCTCATGCATGAGTCTCTTTTCCTGGATATTTGTACCTACTCCCATTTCCTTCTGGCTTAACCCCTAGCATTCTTTTAAATCCCTACATTTTAGGAAGTGAACAGAGACAGCCAGACTTTTGTGCTTCCTGATGAAAGAGGACAATACTACCTGTCAGGCAGTCCTGGGGAGGGGGGGAAGGAAAGAAAGAAAAAAAGGAAGTTAGTGCAGCCACTTTGGAGAACAGTGTGGAGATTCCTCAAGAAATTAAAAATAGAGCTTCCCTATGACCCTACAATTGCACTACTGGGTATTTACCCCAAAGATACAGATGTAGTGAAAAGAAGGGCCATCTGTACCCCCAATGTTTATAGCAGCAATGGCCACGGTCGCCAAACTGTGGAAAGAACCAAGATGCCCTTCCACGGACGAATGGATAAGGAAGATGTGGTCCATATACACTATGGAGTGTTATGCCTCCATCAGAAAGGATGAAATACCCAACTTTTGTAGCAACATGGACGGGACTGGAAGAGATTATGCTGAGTGAAATAAGTCAAGCAGAGAGAGTCAATTATCATATGGTTTCACTTATTTGCGGAGCATAACAAATAACACAGAGGACATGAGGAGATGGAGAGGAGAAGGGATTTGAGGGAAATTGGAAGGGGAGGTGAACCATGAGGGACTATGGACTCTGAAAAACAACCTGAGGGGTTAAGAAGGGGTGGGGGCTGGGAGGTTAGGGGAGCCTGGTGGTGGGTATTAGGGAGGGCATGTATTGCATGGAGCACTGGGTGTGGTGCAAAAACAATGAATACTGTTACGCTGAAAAGAAATAAAAAAATAAAAAATAAAATAAAAATGCATTTATTTAATGAAATTTAAAAAAAAAAAAAAGGAAGTTAAATCTGAATCTAACCAAGTCTCTGGATCTGAGGTGTCTAACTAGCCACCAGGCACATGAGGATGTCAGGCTCTTGAAATGTGGCCAGAGATGTGCTAGAATAAGAGTGACACATATCCAGGATTTCAAGTACTTAGTAAGCAAAAAAAGGTAAACTATCTCAACAGTAATTTTTTACATTGATTACATGTGAAAATATTTTGCCTACATGTCATTGAAGCATATTATTAAAATGAATTTCACCTGTTTCCTTTTACTTTTAAAATGTGACTACTAAAAACATAAAATTACATATGTGCCTCACATTACATTTCTACTAGCATTGCTCTAAAGCTAACTACCACTCTGTAGGAAACAGAGGACAGAGGAGATGCAGGCAGCTTTAGCCAGATTGTGGGAATCTCCATAAACAAAATGATCTAGTTTCTTCAAAAAATAAACAAAGGGGGGAAAAAAAGAGGGAGGCAAGTGTGTAGGTTAAAAGAGACTTAAAGAGACACAGGGATCCATCACAATGAGTGGACCTTACTTGAATCCCAATAAAAACAACTAAAAAAATTATGAGATCCCCATGGGTACGATTTCTTCACATAAGCTGATACACAATTCTGGAGAACAGCAAGCTCCTCCTTTGCTGGTTTAGCCAATTTTAAGCACTGGCTAGATATTTGATAATATTAAGGAATTATTATTACGATGTTTTATTTAAATGTAATAATGGCTTTATAGTTTTTTTTAACATTTATCTTTCAGAGGTCTCTACTAAAATATTTATGAATGTAATGACATGACACTGGGATTCCCTTCAAAGTGATCCAGGGTGGGGGAAGGGGACAGGCTATAGAAGAAAGCTGACGAATAATTGCTGAAGCTATATAACAGGTACATGAGTTCACTGTATTATTTTCTGTACTTTTTTTTAGCATTTGAAATTTTCATAGTAAAAAGCAAAACAAAAACAAAAAACCCACCAAACAAATGTCTTTCAACCATCTATGGTAACCACAGGGAAAAAGAGAAAGAGAATATTCTAGCATACTTGCAAACAAACTCCTCTGGATTTGAAAGCCACTTGCTTCCTGTAGCAAAAACCCTATGTGTTATTCAGTTGATGAACTATTTACAAGTAATAATTACATTCTTCCCAGGTTGCTATCTTTGGAACAAGAAAACAACTTCTTGCCAAATCATCAAGAAGAAAAAGCATTCTAAGGGGTGAGTCTTCAATTACCAGAGCACCAAAGAGAAGACCAGTTTAAACACTGAATAACCCACAGGCTAGCTATTCCAGAGCTATTTTTTTATAAGTATAATTAACATACAATGTTATATTAGCTTCAGATGTGTAACGATTAAACAGTTCTGTACAGTACTCAGTGCTTATCATGACAAGTGTACTCTTAACCCCCTTCATCTATTTCACCCACCTTCCCTCTGGAAACCACCAGTTCTTCTCTGTACCTAAGAATCTGGTTTTTTGTCTCTTTTTTCTTTGTTTCTTAAATTCCGTACCCCAAAGCTATTTTAAAGAGGTGATTGTTGATCAGAGTGTCTGACTTCCACATCTGTTTCTATGTCAAGTTTTGTCCCTCTGCAGAAAAGCAAAATTTTTCTTCTAAAAGCAAGCATACCAGGCTTCTTGTAGGAGATCTTATTGGGACTGATCCCCATGGGCACAATTTCTTCAAATACACCAACACGGAATTCTGGAAAACAGCAAGCCCCTCCTTTGCTGGTCTAGCCAATGAGAAGCAAAATAGAAAAGTCTTACTCTCCCATCTCCAGATATAAGACAAGTGCCAAATATAAGAATTGTATCTGTTGTGTAATAATATGATAGCTCAAATCTTAAGAAACCTCAAAGTAAGAATTAATGTTTTAATGGGGAAAGGGAGTCAGGGCCTAAAATGTTTCAGATAATTCAACACTAATAAATATTTATTGCATGCATCCCACATACAGAAATGTTAAATTGAAAAAGTGTTTCTACGGTTATAAACATTTAACTATAAAACTGAAACAACACTGAGTGATTTCGTTACGTGGGTTATATCCTAGCTTTTGCTCTGGAGCAATGAGCTTTCTCTCCCTGCCACCAGCAGCACTAACCCTAGGTAAGGCATTCCCCACCTTTATCACCTACCAAGCCTACCAAGCACAAGGTGACTCAAAGGAGCTCAGCTGTGACAGCAGCAGCTTTATCCCCCATGTGGCATGAAGTACTGGTCTTGTAATTCCAAGTTTACTAAAAACATAGTGATGCCCTGATAGCCAGGTGGTCCCTCAAGTGAGCAAATATCATCTAAGTTTAGAGTTAGTTGTGCAAACTGTCCTGTCCTTATTCTACAAGAAGGGAGACTGAGATCCAAGAGGGCACTAACTTGCCCAAGACCACATGGCGGCTTCGTCAAGAACTGGATGCGGATGCTCCTTTGACCGCACGGCCTCACAGCCTACTAGGGGAAAGGTGTTAATCTGGCACTGCTTCCTTCGTACACTCTCCTCTTCAGCGCCTAGAGCATGAAGAGGCAGTGAGGCAGAAGGCAATGACTCTAAATCCATTTTATTTTCAGTTTCTCTTACCTTAAAATCATCCTTACACATATAATCCTTAAACAATGGGCAGGAAAGCATGACTTCCACATAGAGTCTGGTGGCGAGTTTGCTTCCACCAACTGTCCCATTGATTCCTTCTGTAGCAATCCGAACCTGGGACACAAGACAGTGAGAGAAGGGGAATGCAGCCTGTTCTTAGCTTAGTTTAAATCTTCCCAGACCAGAACAGGCTTGCGTGTATCCATGAGGTTAACAAAAAAAGCAGAGACACAATAAAAGTATTACCACGTGAAGATACTTGTAGCTTTCTGAAATAGCAATGCCCAAAATTCAGACAAGGTACTTAATAGATGTGCCCTGGACAAGAGAATGGATTGAGTGAAAGTTCTGGAAAGCCCCATTTGCTGTCCAATGACCAAAGAAATAAATTTCGAGCTTAACCTAAATCCAGGTCAGCAGATCTAGGATCAAAACTCAGCTTTGCCACTTAATTGCTGTGTGGCCCTGAGAAAATTAACTTACTTCTCTGAACCCCAATTTCTTCACCTTGCTAAAACTGAGACAGAAGAGAACCAATAATGAAGAGGACTGTTGAGGAGATATTACCCAAGTCACAGCTGAGAGCAAGGAATGCATGTGAGTACGCCTCTGCACAGCGTTTGGGGGGAAGAACATGACCCCAAACCCACCCACTGGAATGCCAGTTCCATAAGGGGTCTGTGTCTCTGTTGTTCACTGCTGCATCAGTGCTTAGAACAGTGCCTGCCAAGTAGATACCTGATTCATATTTGTTGAATGAATGAATGTATATCCATTTCGGAAGCTTTTTGGCTTCTCAAACACATAGTTTCTTTGAAATGCTTCAGTGGCTGGGGGACTTTAGAACCTGGGTTAAGGCCCTCCCTTAAGAGACAATGCTTAGGGAGGCCTGCAAAGTTAGTTGTTCTGGTACTATAGAACCCTGTGGATGAGTTTAAAGCTGGATCCTCTTTAGAGGGAGCTGAGCTCTCTAGACCAAAGTGCTAGAGACAAAGCACGACGCTCTAGTATCATGGTACTCTATGGAGAGAGAGGTCCTCTATTATTATTACTACCACGGATACATCAATGATACCTACCAATGCATTAGAACTTGAAAAATGTAAAATCTGTCCTTTTTCAGGGCCCAGAGAAGACATCATTTTATTTGTTGCCTCACTTGACTCTTTAGGGCCCGGATATAAATGGGATTCATTTCATAAGCTAGTGCCAACTCACTAGTAGTGGCTAGCCAGAGTTTCACGATGAGGATTCTGGATCACATCCGGGCTCCTTGGGAAAGCACTGCAATCTGATAAAGCCTGTTCTGGGCATGAGAGAGGAAAGCAGAAGGAATATGCCATCCCTGCTGTATAGACTACTCTCCCACCAACCAACTAATACTTTTTCAAGGGATACACAGAAAAATAGAGGTGAACCAATGTGTCAGGAAGTCTACTCTAAAACTGTCTTTGACTGTGGTAGATAAAGTACATACTTCTATGGAGCTGTCTTTAGAGTAGGCTAGTAGATTCTGTCCTATGTTGTTTTAATCTCAAAACCCGAATAAAGGACCAGCACACCTAATCCCTGTTTAGCTGGGGCAGAGCAATCTCTAAACTCATACACTACTGGCCTTTCAATCCCTAAGATTGTTCAAGACAAAGCTTCAGAGTGGCTCCCTGTTGAGGAAGGCCTTATACCTCAGGGATGGAAAGCAATGGTTAGCATTTATTGAGTACCTACTATGATATATGAGTCTTATATTATAATCCTGAAAGGTAGGTATCATAATCTCCATTCGACAGAAAAGGAAACAGAAGCTCAGAGAAATCAAGGAACTTGCCCAAGGACACAGAGCTGGTAGGTAGGAGATCTGGGATTCAAAGCCAGATACTGCTCCTTCCAAATCATGTAATTTTCCCTACTGAAGCCTCCAATATGTCCCCTCAGATTTCTTGAGGCAAAAAAAAAAAAAAAACGTATAGCCAATCAGAAACTTCTTTCTAGAATTTTCAAGTTCTCTTCTCTCTCCACCTAAATGCCAACATTCTGCCAAATCTCCCACCAGCAGAAAATTACCTCAGTAAACTGGGCATGTATCACTGAAGCCCAGGCAGGTGCTGCCACCTTGTGGGTAGACACCCTCATTGCGGGTTCACCTCAGGCTGGGCTAAGAAGGAAAATAATCTGTCCCCCAAACAAGGAAAGAGACTGATTTCATATTTTGTACATTCGGGTTCACTGTGAAAACACCCATCTTTCAGGGTGTTCTCTAAATAGAGATGACAATAAATGTAAGTCATTCCAGGGGCACGTGGGTGGTTCAGTCAGTTAAGTGTCAAAGTCTTGATTTTGGCTCAGGTCTTGATCTTGGCTCAGGTCTTGATCTCAGGGCTGTGAGGTGGAGCCCCATGTCAGGCTGTTTTACAAAGGTATTCATTCCACAAATATTTACTACTTTTTTTTTTTTTTTTACTATGCACCAGGAATTGTGTTAGGAGTTTGTGATCTAGCTGTTAACCAAAAAATAAAAAAATAAAAAAATAAAAGAACTCTTGCCCTCTTAGAGCTTACAAACTAGGGGAGGTGACAGGTATTAAGATAAAAGTTACAAAATGAAAAGAACTATGAAAAATAACCACAAGATGCTTTGGGAGAATGTACTGGGAAAAGTGAACTTAAGGTCTCTTTAAGGAAGTATCATTGAAACTGAGAACTGAAGATTGAGTAGAAATTTTACAGGAGAAACTGAGTGGGTGTGGGAGAATTCCTTGAAGAGAGTTTGCCTGGAAAAAGATACAAAGATACATAAAACAAAAACAAAACCCTTTGTGGGCTCCAAAAAAACTGAAAGACCATGTCGCTGGAGTATGGTGAGTGAAGAACGACATTAGATAGAAAAGGTAGGAAGGGGCCAAATCATGCAGGAACCTACAGGTATGTTAAGGATTTGGGTTTTGCTCTAAATGCAATGATAGCCACTGAGAGATTCTGAGCAGCAGTGTTCCGTTTACTTTTTAAGATGACTCTGGCTGTAGAGTGGAGAACGGATTAAATGGCAGGCAAGAACAGGAGAACAAGACGGTTTAAGCTACTGACGTGGACGAGAGAGTACTCTCAGGTGGTGGAAGGGGACTGGGAGTGGATGGAGGCAAGGGATACTGTAGAGGCAGAAAGCGCAGGATGTGATTATGCACTGAATGAGGTAAAGGAAGCTTTTGGCATCATCTCTTAGGAAACATGGGTGTGGAAAACTCCACTGATCAAAGGACTGCCTTGGGGAGTCAAAACACTATGGAAAAGAACAGGCTTAAGATAGCACAGTGTCATACCCCAAAGGGATCTCAGAACAAACCTAGTTCGTTTCCTTTCAAGTTTATAAAAGTATGTTATTTATCTCTCTGTTTTTACATATATATTTATAAGCAGATATGTATATATGTATTTATAAATCTATGTCTGTGTGTGTGTGTGTGTGTGAGAGAGAGAGAGAGAGAGAGAGAGAGAGATCATCAAGAATGTTTTAGAAAAGGGGCATGTGGGTGGCTCAGTCAGTTAAGTAAACAACTCTTGATTTCCACTCAGGTCATGATCTCAGGGTTGTGAGATGGAGCCCCTCTCTCTCCCTCTCCCCCTTCCCTGACCCCACCCTTTTTTTTTTTTTTTTTTTTAGAAAAAGAGAGGGAACCTTTTTTAGAGAAAGAGAGCACAAAGTGGGGAGGGGCAAAGGGAGGGAGAAAGAGAATCTTAAGCAGGTTCCACACTCGGCACAGAGCCCACTGCTGGGCTCAATCACAACCCTGTAATCACAACCCTGAGATTATGACCTGAGCCAAAATCAAGAGTCACTGAAACACCCAAGTGCCCCACCTCTCTTTAAAAAAAAAAAAAGAATCTTTTAGGAAAATAACAAAAACCATCCACAATCTTATCATGCAGACATAATCATGATTAACATTTTACTTTCTACTACCTTCCATCTTTATACACAAACACTTGTGGTTTTGTTACAAATGAAATAAATTCAGTCCTTTATTCAAAACTCCCCAAGTATTTATTGTCTGCTATGTGCCAAGCCCTGTTCTAGCACTAAGAATACATCAATTAATTAAGACAAAGTTCCTGTCCTTACCAAGCTTTTATTAGGGAGATAGATTGTAACAAATTAAACAAATATTGTACTTTCAGATGGTAACAAATTCTTTGATACTCTCTGAGCAGAAGGAGGTGATAAGATTTAGAGAGAGGACTACTTTGGATCAGAGTTCTGAGGAGATAACATGTAAGCAGGCAGAGATCTGAAGTGAGGAAATAGCCAAGCAAAGATCTAAGGGGAAAGCTCTCTAGAGAGAAGGAATAGCAAATGTCAATACCACAAACTGGTAAAAGACCTTGGCACGTGTTTAGGAAACAGATACAATTTATTAGATGGACTTAAAAATCAACAAAATCACGGGTGCCCAGGCAGCTCAGTCCGTTAAGCATGTGACTCTTGGTTTCAGCTCAGGTCATGACCTCAGGGTTATGAGACTGAGCCTACGTCAGGCTCCGTGCTCAGTGCAGAGTGCACTTGAGATTTGTCTCCCTCTCCCTTTGCCCTTCCCTTCACTTACACTCTCTCAATAAATAAATAAAATCTTAAAAAAATCAATAAAATCGATTTTAGGCTTGAGACTTCTTGAGTACGGACTATAGGAATTTTCTACCAAGAACAGCTTATCTAGCAGGCAAGATCATAAGGTTTTACACTTTAGTTTTTAAACAATATACAATGGCTAGATAACTGATAAGAAACAGTGCAGAATTAGCCCACCTGTATCTTGTTATAATTTCTTCACAATTCCACACACAATTTTAGGGTTTAATAGAAGCAAGAGTGAGTAGTCTTTGTGCAAAGCCTTTTGCTCTGTAAGAAAAAGTCTGCTGACTTAGTCCATGAAATACTGTCATAAAAGGCCATGCTAACAACTGTTTGGCAGTCTACTTAAAAGCCTCGCAGCATTTTGCGGACTTCTGAGAACCTAACAGTAAATCCTTTTTGTCTCCAGCACAGCCTCTGTAATCCAAACTGGAGACAAGAAGAGTCCCGGGAAGGATGGGATGTGGGAGGTGTTACCTTGCCCGTGAGGGACAGGAGCTGACCCAGAGCCGTCTGCCAGGCACACAGCCAGTGGGGGTCCTCCAGGTCACGGTAGCAGTAGTAAAGCAGCACCTCTCCCCCATCACTGCCCTGGCCGCTAGAAGAAGAAAACCACAGGGGGAAAGCACTGGAGTCACTGGCATAAAGAAGCCATAATTCCCAAAGTATCCCCAGGCAGTGTCAGAAGCAAGGCCGAGATGGAACCTAACTCTTCTGAAATAAGAAGCAGCTTCTGTTAGTTATTTGCTCTGCAGAAGACATTATCTGCACCCAACTTTGTAAAAAGTGAGTTTACTCTGATTTCCTCATTCTATCAGCATACAAAAAGGTTTCATTTCCATTATTTCACGTAATCCTCTTAACCGTGAGAAGGATTATTATTATCCCCACTTTATAGCTGAGTAAACCAAGGCCAATTCCTCCCAGGTGAGACAAGTAGAGTGACTGTCAAGACTTGGACAACAGTCTTCTGACACGAGAATCCATATTCTTTCTGCTGCACTGTGCTGTCTTACACTAACTAGTTGTGGGACCTGAGAGGGTCTCTTATCTCTGAGACTGATTTCCTCAACTGTAAAACCAGAGAAGTGAAATAAACTTCATTTTCCAAAGTGTACTCTGAAGCTATTCCATGAAATTACACATGGGAGAAACCTTGCTGACAGCATCTTCCTCTCTGAGAATCTCAGTGAAAGCCCCTTATCTACTGAAGGTTCTGAAAGGCCCTGCAGTAAAGGACATTTTAAGCTAGTCCTTCCTAACCTTACTTGTCTTTAGCATGTCTTTTCAACACCTGTTAGCATCCTTCAGAACTGGTGTTGCATAGAACTTATTTTAGAGACTGCTATGGTAGATAAGAATTAAGGCCTCACCCGACTCTGGAATCTGACACTCATCAATATCCTCATCATATGGCAGGGCTGGCTCCCCTTTGAAACCTTGTCTATTTCAGAACCTATTTTCCTTTCTCTACACTGCTGTAACAAATTAGGATCTGCACCACACAATTTAACTGATACTTAGGTAACCTGCCTCATATCATCCGCAAGTTGTTTCGAGTATCCTTTCTTTGTTTCTCCCACTAGAAAGTAAATTCCTTGAGGCACAGGGCCATCTAGAAACAAAAAGGCCATGTCTGTACAGCACTTTATAGTTCAGCGGTGCTCTTACCATCCTCATTTTATATAATTTATATTGTAACACTGTGTGGTAAGCAGGGCAGGCATCATCATTATTTTAGAGGTGAGGAAATAAAGGTACCAAGAACTTTAGTGACTAGCTCAATTCTGACTCCAAGTTCAATTCTCTAACTTGCTCTTTTTCTTGGTAAACAAGGGGAATATATAACAATATATATAATTTAGTGAGTTTTTCATAGGCAGGAGAAACTGAATACTAATGACAAAAGTATATGAAATTTGGACATTTTCTATTCACCAAATAGTTCAGGAATTGCTTAAAATCAGAAATCTCTCCTCCAGAATTCTGTCATATAATTTGGTGAGTTTTTCAAAGGCAGGATCTAAACTTCTAATCCTGTGCCCCAGTGCTAAAAGTCAACATCCTTTCTAAAACATATTCAACTCAGAAAACATTTGGAAACAAAAACCATTTTTTAAGCTCCAATATTATGAGGGTAAAGAGCTCATTCACATCTCTGAGCCTTCCAATTTCTCTTTGAAAATAATCCACTGTTCTGTTTATCACCTGTCCCTAGAGGAGATGAGATGCAGCCTTCCACGAAACCTAGCGAATGCGGCCGGCTGCATGGGTATATGCTATGGTTCCGAGATATAGATATGTGGCTACTGGCCCAGCTTAGGCCCATAGAGAAATTCTGTGCCTCAAAGATCTTGCCATTTTCACGGATAGGTAGTGGTGTCTCCTTGTGGCTGGAAAAACTTTTAAAATTAAGCCAAAGTACAGAATGAAATTCTTACCTTATCAGCTCATCAGGGCTAAAGCAGCTTATATCAGGAAGCCAAACAGACACATCAGGATTACAGAAAAAGTCCTCTGGTAGAGGGATCCTGTTGTCCTCAGACTTAAGGCTCTTTGAGGTGTTCAATGTCACAGCCAGCTGCTGTAACACAGAAGCAGTCTGGTGTCGAATCTCATCAGCATGTTGTGTTGCCACGTGTCTGTGGATGCTGATACGGTCTCCGAAGAGCTGCTGACAGCATCGCCACCATCTTTCTTTACATTCAAGAGGACGTGCTGGAACTTCTTTGGTTTTGACGAAAAGGGCAAATGCCTGCAATTACATTTCAAATATGCCACTGTTAACCTTAGGTTAAAGCTGGCAGGAACCTCAGTGAATCCCTTATATTATCTTTCCAAAGGAGTTTTTTTTTTTTTTTTAAGAATTTTTTTTTTTTTTTAAGATTTTATTTATTTGACAGACAGAAATCACAAGTAGGCAGAGAGGCAGGCAGAGAGGCAGGCAGAGAGAGAGGAGGAAGCAGGCTCCCCGCCGAGCAGAGAGCCCGATGTGGGGCTCGATCCCAGGACCCTGGGATCATGACCTGAGCCGAAGGCAGAGGCTTTAACCCACTGAGCCACCCAGGCGCCCCTCCAAAGGAGTTTTTAATTCTATGTCCTATTTTTCTATAGAAGAACCTCCTGAAATTAACAGTTTTCTTTAAACTATACTTCAATCTAAAATTTGTTAGGGACTGTTCTTTTTTTTTTTTTTTTAAGATTTTATTTATTTATTTGACAGAGAGAGACAGCGAGAACAGGAACACAAGCAGTGGGAGTGGGAGAGGGAGAAGCAGGCTTCCCGCTAAGCAGGGAGCCCCATGCAGGACTCAATCCCAGGACTCTGAGATCACAACACAAGCCAAAGGCAGATGCTTAACCACTGAGCCACCCAGGTGCCCCATTAGGGGCTGTTCTTAAGGAAAGGGCTTGAGTTTCAGATGAATATCAGTAAAACCTAACAACACTATTAGTCATTTCTAAAAAGGAAATGGTCAAGGAAGTTATGGAGTATACTTATGGAATATTGAGCAGCTAGTTTTAAATTATGTAGGAAAATATTTATGACATAATGTTAAATGAAAAATAATGGATCAAATTTGCTTATACAACATAATCTCAACTACATTAAAAAGTACACTGAAAAAGACTAGAAAGAAATATACCAAGATATTTGACCTGTATTTTTGGAAAATAATTTTATTGTTTTTATAAAAATGATTTATACTCACTGTTTAAAAAAATTAAACAGAAAATTATGGATGGGGCCACCTGGGTGGCTCAGTGGGTTAAAGTCTCTGCCTTTGGCTCAAGTCATGATCCCAGGGTCCTGGGATCTAGGTCCGCACTGGGCTCTCTGCTCAGCAGGGAGCTTGCTTCCCCCTCTCTCTCTGCCTGCCTCTCTGCCTATATGTGATCTCTGTCAAATAAATAAATAAAATCTTAAAAAAAAAAAAGAAAGAAAGAAAACTATGGATGTACCATAATTCTCTTAACCAATGCCTAATGAATGGCCATTTTTTTGTTTCCAATATTTGCAATTATAAGCAATGCTGAATGAGCATTCTATGCATCTATCTTCCTATACCTCTTTAACCATCTACTTTAAATAAACATCTAGAATAAAGCTTTTGGGGTAAAGAAACATGAAGCTTCAAATTGTGATAAATAGTGACTTCCAGAAAAACCAACCAATTTAAATGCTCACCAACAAGGAGACATTTTATCCACAGCACCAAGTTTTATCAGCATTCAATTCTTTATTGTCAATATTTTTAGTGTTGACCTGAATACGAGGCAAAAGAGATAACTGTTTTTTGTGCATGTCTTTGATTAGTAAGGCTGAATATTTTTCCGTATCAATTTCTTGTTCTTGTCTAACTTGCTTGTTCATATCTGTTGCCTACTTTTCTGTTGTGGCATTTATTTTCTTCCTGATCTGTAAGTGGTCTTAAGTGACCTTTTTTTTGATCAGGGTTATCACAAATTTGTTTCCCAGTTTGTCATGTTTTTCAACTTTGTGGTATTTCTGATGTACAAATAGAGGCTGAATGGGATCTATGATTATCAGCCTCTCAATAACTGTTCCCTTCTGGTCTAATGGGGATATATAACATTTATATATATATGTGTGTGTGTATATGTGTATTTCTTAACTTTTTTACTGCATATGGAGACTACCAAAAATAGGCACTCTAAACATTGGTCATAGACATGAAGCACCACTGTGGGACCATCCTAGCTGCTCACAACTATATCTGGACTGTCTCAGCCTGAAGCAGCAGGAAATTACACAGGAGAGCATTTTTTTAGGGTTTATGAGAGTAAACCCTTCAAAACAGGGGAAAAAAAAAAAAGGAGATAGTATGTACATCAATGTAAGTGCTTCTTTATAGTAAACTTGGGATTTTCAAATCTTATCTGGTCTTTTAAGAATAAGGCATTGAAAGGGCCCAGCAGTGTTTAGGGCCCATGTGGAGTCTGTTCAAGAAGAGACAGGCCAGAGCCAGGATGGCAGCTCAGAGGCCCATAAGGGGAAGGCAGGCCCTGGTAGGGAGGCAGCTTGGCAGGGTGGGTACACTTTACATACAGGAGAATAAGCAAATAAGGAAATACACAAGGACTAATAGGAACTTGGTTTCTCACCAAATCTCATCAAATAGGGAAGTTATAAATATGGGGAAGGGAGAGTTAGGAAAAACTCTTATGAGGCTGGAATAGAACTGGTTAATATTGAGACAGTAGTAAATACAGAAGTGTGTGTATGTATGTATGTATATATAAAAGTATATGTATGGTACATGTAGACATTTGTGTATTTATCTATATAGTTTCCTAGCTCCATATACCAGAGGTCCTGGGAGAGGCAATATTTAGTAGCAGTGAGCTTGCCGAGCCACCAGGTTTTGGTTTTTGACAGTCCTCTACTAGAAGGAACCAGAGCTCCTTGAAGAAATGTTTGATTTCAGGGATAGGTCAGGAAAAATACAAGATGAGCCTGGAATACTTTGTTCAGTCAGAAAGTGAGGAAATGCTTAAAGAATGATGGGGGCAAGTCGAAAGGACACAGATACTAGCTTGAAAGGGCTCTCAGCCAAATCTGAGATAATCTGAGCATCAAAATCAATAATAACATAATGGCCTATAACTCAAATAAAATGTAACCTGAGTCCACACAGATACAAATAAATCGGGAGAAGAGAAAGCTCTTCCTTATAGCAGAATGCCAAACACTATCTAGAAGGAATCTAGAAGAACAAATCTAGAAGGAATGAAGCAATTAGAAAATCACCCTTCAGGGCACCTGGGTGGCTCAGTGGGTTAAGCCTCTGCCTTCGGCTCAGGTCATGATCTCAGGGTCCTGGGATCGAGTCCCGCATCGGGCTCTCTGCTCTGCAGGGAGCCTGCTTCCTCCTCTCTCTCTCTCTGCCTGCCTCTCTGCCTACTTGTGATCTCTGTCTGTCAAATAAATAAATAAAATCTTAAAAAAAGAAAGAAAAGAAAATCACCCTTCAGCAACTTTCATAGTAACAATCAACTAAGCAAACAAACATCAAAGAATCTAAAACTGACAGATGAAAGTTGGATGAGGAGTAAGATAATTACACAGTCTCAGACCATTTCCCCCCAGAATAGTGAGCAATTAAAAGGGGGAAAAATACTTTTATAGCAGAAAAATCTGATAGGCACTCCCTTAACCAAGTAACCAAAGTTAACATCACCAATTTGGGACAAATTGCCACTGTGTACCACCCGATAGATTGTAGCCAGATGAACAGAGCTTCTCTTGTGGGATAGTCTTATTTAAAAAAAGCACTAATCTCAACCTAATGGTAAGGAAACATGAGTGAAAATCAAAGGGACAGTCTACAAAATAACTCATGCAATCTTCAAATATATCATGGTCATGATTTCAGGGTAGAAACAATGAGAGAGTGCTCCAGACTGAGGAGGATATAAGACATGGCAACTCAATGTAACATGTGACCCTAGAGTGGATCTATAAAAGCCATTTGGGACACCTGATGAAAAATGAATGGAGCTTGTGTGCAAGGGGATATGAGGATCCTCAAAACAATTCTGGCAACTTTTCTCGAAGTCTGAAATTATTGCAGGATGATATTTGAAAAAACCTTTCTGTACCCTTTGGGTTTCATTTTCAAGGACATCTGTGTGAGACTGAGAGCAGAGGGGCAATAGATTAGAAGTTATAAGTAATGAAGACATCTTCATTGATGTGAAGCCAACAAAAACTAACTGCAGAAGGACAGCAGACTGGAGGTTAGAAAACTGAGTCTCAATTGCATGTCCTCCGCCAAGTCATTTTCCTTCCTCGGGCTTCAAGAGGAGGAGGTTTGCGATAATGATCTCTGAAAAAAGGATTAATGACATGGAAGAGCAGCGTATCAATGAACTTCCCATTATAATCCAATCCCAACTGTCCTCAGTAAGCTTGCACAACCATTCTGGGCTGTTCCATCCTTCTCCTAAGCAAGAGAACCCAGCCAGCTAGATCAGATCAGGAGCCTTACATGGCAACTATCCTACTGCCTATCTGTTCTCCTAATGACAAGGTCTCCTAGGTTCCTGTGATTCTAACCCTAGGTGGGAAAAAAAATCCATCCCATCTGTCTAGGATCTATCCTCAAGTACTCAACCATAACTGTTACAGAGCCACACCTTGCCCATGATTCTTCTTTGCCTGGCACTGACTTAAGATCACTGGATCATGACCCTGACTAGAACTTACTTTGTACATGGCAGCAGCCTCCTGCTCCCTGGAGGAAAACCTTGATGACTGATAAGCTACTAATAGATGTATCTGAGTTAACCATCACACACGATCTTGAAACAAGAGCCATACAGCCATTTTACCTTTTTCTTGGCATACGGGTATTTCTTCTTTGTAATGACATCTAACTCTGCTTTGAGACTGCTACTGGGATTGATAAGCCTTGTGTCTTTTAAATCTAGGTCAGAAAATCTTAAAACACAGGCCTCCAGGTCATCTCCTTGGTCTGGTGAAGTGAAAGAAGGCATCTGGGTGGTTGCAGTCGTAGGGCAGGTTTCTTTCAGTTCACTATCTCCTAGGAAGCAAGGGAGAAACAACAATGTCAGTCTTTGATTGCTACCTGAAGTAAACTTGAAATGAATCAATCAGTCAGGCAAATGAGCATGGGCCCAGAAGCCCAAGACATCCATCCATTCACTCATTCATTCAACAAGTAATTGTTTAGCACCTACTCTATGCCAAGCACTGTTCTAGACAATGGGAATAGAGCAGTGAAAGAAACAGAAAAATTCTCTGCTTTCTTGGGGTTTATATTCCAGTGGGGAGAGAAAGAAAGTAAACAAATGAATATATTGATTAAATTTAAAAAGTCAGATAGGAAAAAGGACCCACAAAGACAAAAAGCAGGGTAGGGAGTCAGGAGTGATGGAGGGGCTCTTAAAAACAGAGAGTAGGGGCGCCTGGGTGGCTCCGTGTGTTAAAGCCTCTGCCTTCGGCTTGGGTCATGATTCCAGGGTCCTGGGATCGAGCCCCGTGTCAGGCTCCTGCTCAGCAGGGAGCCTGCTTCCCTTCCTCTCTCTCTGCCTACTTGTGATCTCTGTCTGTCAAATAAATAAATAAAATATTTTTATAAATAAATAAAAATAAAAACAGAGAGTAGGTAAAATCTTTCTGAGGCAGTAGCATTTGAGCAGGAATCTCAATTAGGGGTTAGCCCTGCAAACATTTAAGGTAAACGATACCAGAAGGTAAATGATACCAGGTACAACCAAAATCAACCAAGCTACGTGCTAGTACCTTCAGTCATAAACACTTTGTTCTTCTTTGCCCTTTAATTTTAGAGCTGTGCAAATTCCATTCCTTAGATGACATAACAACTAAGAAAGCCCCATTTTAATAAACAGAAATATAAAATATAAAAATCTCTAGTGTGGCCAAATCTTGTCAAAATGGACATATTACCAACCCCATTCAAACCACCATCATTTTTTTTATTTATTTGAGCAGAGAGAGAGCACAAGTGGGGTGGAGGGTCAGAGAGAGAGAGGGAGAAGCAGACCCCCACCACCCCACCCTGAGCAGGAGCCCAAGGTGGGGCCTGTCCCAGGACCCCAAGACCAGGACCTGAGCTAAAGGCAGATGCTCAACCCACTGAGCCACCCAGGCATCCCAAGCCACCATCATTTCTTGACTGAATTACTGCAATAGCCTAACTGCCCTCTTCCTCAGAGAGTTTAATGAAAGTAGTCCAGACTTCTCAACACACTCTGATAAAGTTTAAAGTCCTTCCAAAGGCCCTCCCACCACCACCTCTCTAGTCTCTTCTACTACTGTCCCTTTGATCACTCTTCTGATTGCACTATGTCTGTTCATTCCTGAATGGATCACTAGCACCAAGAAAGCAAGGGTTTTCCTTTGTTCACCTCTTCACCCTTAGCACTGGCATACAGAAGATGCTAAATGTCAATAAGTACGATATATGTAGAATGAAATAAAGCAGTGATTGGAAAGCCAAGACAGGCTTCACTAAGGACTTGATGTTTGAGCTGATACCTAAAGGACAAGGAGCCATCCATGTAGATTTAAGAGCAGAGGCAGAGGATAAATTCCTCAAATGGGAAGTAGCTTGCCTTTTTTTTTTTTTTTTAAAGATTCTATTTATTTATTTATTTGAAAGAGAGAGAGCATGAGAGGGAAGAGGTCAGAGGGAGAAAGACTCCCCACTAGGCAGGGAGCCTGATGCGGGACTCCATCCTGGAACTCCAGGATCATGACCTGCGCCGAAGGCAGTTGGTTAACCAACTGAGCCACCCAGGTGCCCCATAGCTTGCCTTTTAGAGAAACAGGAAGAAAGAATGGATGCATTACAGTGATGAGAGAGCACAACCCTGTAGGTCAGGGTATGGAGTTTGCAATGCAAAGTAACTGGAGTGTTGTAAGCAAAGGCGTAACGTGGTCTGATTCTGGATTTGTCTTGAAATTAGAGCTGGCAAGATTTACAGATAGACTGTTATGTAAGAAGTAAAGGAAAGGGAGGACCCAAGAATGACTCCGACCTACACTTTTGGATGAAGCAATCAGATGGATGGTGCCATTCAGTGAAATGGGTATGACTGACAGGAATAGGTTAGGACAGGAGAGTGAAACAAGAGCTCCAGTTCGACGTGTGGAATTTCAGTGACCACGGACAAGGCAGTCAGATAAGCAGGTGTGGCGCTCATCAGAGACGCCAGGGCAGGGGACGTTCATATCCATGTAAACAGGGACCCAATATTGAAAACATTACAAAAGCAATCACCTATTCCTTCCCAAATAACAACTGAGAAGGGTGACGGGTAGGACGACCGCCAGAGTAACCCCGTAGCAGGAGGATCTCACTCTCTGGCGGGTCTTCAGTGCCTGGAGCCGCAAGCGCGGCGCCGCCCCCGCCCGGCCCTACCCCGCGCGCCGGGCCGGGCCAATCGTTCCCCCCGGCTTTCCCAAGGCAAAGGCCCGGAAGTGGGAGTAAGAGGAGCACGCACCCGCCAGTCCCGGTCCTTTCTCAGACCTCTCTTCATCGAGCCGTCTCCGCCTAGCAATATTCACAGGTCCCCGTCCCAAGACCCTCCACCGGTCCCCGACCTGGAGTTCACGGAGGAAGAAACCCTGGAGACGTCACCTCGCCCCGGAAGTCCTCGGGGGAGTGGGGAGGTTGTTGGCGAAAGGGCCGCCGGGAAATACCGCGAGCCCCGGGGAGGGTCTGAAGTTGAGGCGGGGACTCCAGTGTGCGCGGTGGACCAGCAGCCGTCAGGTTTGGCTCGCGGCCGCCGGCCTCCGGCTGGCTGAAGAGGCGGTGCTTTCCGCGTGTCCCCGGAAGGACTTAGAGCGAAAGGCGGGAGAAGGAAGCAGCCGAAAGGCGGAGGAAGGCCGAGGGGGTGGTTGCGTGCGGACCGGACGCACTGGGCCTGGTGAGCTTCCAGACGCCGGCTCTCGGGCACCCGAGCCAGCCGAGCCCAGCCGGCCGCCTCTCCAGCTTGCGCTGCCGCACCGGTCGGGAGCGAGTGCGCCTGCGCGCCTGCCACTGCGCGCGCCTCGTCGCTGTCCTCTCACCGGCCGGCGGCCCGACAGTTCCTGCCGCGCTCCCCTCCCGGCCTCGCTCAGCTCGGCAGCGCCCCGGCGTGCGGCATGTCCCGGCGGCGGCACAGCGACGAGAACGACGGTAAGTGCCCTCGGCCAGACCGCCGAGGCCGCGCCCACGCGGGGGCCGAGGTCTCGGGGACTCGAGGAAAGGGATGGGAAGCCCCCCCACACACACACCCCGGCAGCGTTTGGGGGACCAGGCAGGCAGAGCGGGAATGTGGCCGAGCGACTTCTAAAAAGCCCCCCGCTATCCTCCTCCCCAACTCCTTTAGGGGTTGGCCTCGTGGACCTCTGGTCTCTAAGGACTCCTCAGGATCTGGTCTTTGGTACCGCCGAGTAGGGAAGCACACCTGGGTCTGTGCGGCCACCTCTTGGGCACAGTGACAGGTACCCACGAGTCCCGGTGTCTCGTTTTAACTCTCAGACTGCACCTGAGAAAGGGCTCCGAGAAGGGAAGAAACAAAGCGGTGAGTGGGAGATCTGATGAACCGCAGTCTGAGAGCTCTGCTGTACCCGTCACCCGTTGGTTTGGCTTCTTTCACGCTGCGAGGAGAGAAGTCTGTTACCCACACTCACCCACATCTGTTTACCAATAAACAGATGCACGTTGTTACGGGAGATTTCGAACTAGCTGCAAGTGTATTTCCCTCATGAAGGGAAAAGTGCCGGAAAACTAACTGGAGACCACTTAGGGATTGAGATCAGGGGTTCTCTACTCCACTTGGGTGGTTTGTGCTCCAGGGGATCATGATGTTGCCACCATAAAAACCAAGGATAATTTTGCTAAAAACAGGAAAAGATGGGGCGCCTGGGTGGCTCAGTGGGTTAAAGCCTCTGCTTTCAGCTCAGGTCATGATCTCAGGACCATGGGATCAAGCCCCACATCAGGCTCTCTGCTCATCAGGGAGCCTGCTTCCCCCTCTTTCTCTGGCTACTTGTGATCTCTCTATCAAAGAAATAAAATCTTAAAAAGAAAAAAAAAAAAACAGGAAAAGATGCTTACATTACAGAAATGCGTCAAAAACATACATCCACCAAAAAAGGGAAGAAACTGAGTAATTCTGTTATTATATTCTAGCGTATTGTTCCTTAAAAGGGATGTGGTATAGTGCTTAAGAGGCCAGACTTTGGAATCAGAGGGTTTAATTAAGTTCAAAGCTAGACTGTACCATTACTTCAGGATCTTTCCCAGATTCTCTCACTTCTGTAAGGCTTAGTCTGTAATGTAGAAATGTAACATAGAAGTCTATAATGTAATGATACATACCTCTTCTCAGTTTTATGAGGGTTGAGTTAATACATGTAACAAATATCTCATGATGATATTTACTTATCATCTGTTAATGCTTAAGAACTGACAAACATTGGCAGATGTCAATGATGTAAGAAAAAATATGGAAGAAAATGTTTTATTTAATTAATTTTCTTCACTAACATTTTCTTATCCTTGAGTTTTGGGACATTTGGGAGTAGGAACAGAATCACATGTTTTAACAATGAAACATCGGATCTCTGCTAGGGAATGGCTTGAGAGAATATTCTAGTTCATCCTTACCTGATACCTAAGGATCCAGAGTTTTAGTGCAATAAACATGGAGACATAGCTAGCAGTGCCCAGACACTGGTGAAAGCAAGTCCAGGGTTCTCTTCACTACCCAAGTATTACTATGCTGTGTGCCTAGATTTTTTTTTTTTTCTAAACACATGAGGTTTTTTGTATAATGGACATACAGGGCACAGAAAACACAGTTTTCATATGCTTTGAGTTGGATTCATCAAAATTAATATGCTTGAAGTGATTGCTTGGGGTTTAGGGAACTCGAGTCTTTTAAAGTTCTTCCCATTTTCTTGCTTTTCTCATACTTCTTTTCTCCACTCTTCTCCCTTCTGGGGCACCCGTAAAGGGAGAGAAAATGTTTCCAGAGGGCAACCTGGAGAATTGAATGTGAATATGTAGAAAACAACTTTTGCTTTTGCTACTGTGATGGTGGCATAACTTTCTTGGGAGTTAGTTTCTTTTAATACCAGCTGGACAGTAAGTCATGGTCCACTTGGAACCTTAGAATAATTAAGACAAAAAGAAGTAAAATGAATTAATTAAAGTTTACTTTGGTCAATAATTTAGTAGTAGAGGGGCAGTTTATAGTTCTCTGGGATACTCTATCAAATCTGGAACTTTTATAAATTGCCACAGTTTGGGTAATGATCAGCTGGGGTTTACCCTATACAGTGAGCAAAATATTTTAGCTGTATCTACTGATTTTTGAATATTTTTGAATATCTGAAATGATATTCAAATGATAGACGTTTAAATGTTATAGAAGGCTATTTTATTTTATTTTTTTTTTAAGATTTTATTTATTTATTTGAGAGAGAGGCAGTGAGAGAGAGCATGAGCAAGGAGAAGGTCAGAGGGAGAAGCAGACTCCCCGTGGAGCTGGGAGCCTGATGCGGGACTCGATCCCGGGACTCTGGGATCATGACCTGAGCCGAAGGCAGTCATCCAACCAACTGAGCCACCCAGGCATCCCTAGAAGGCTATTTTAAAATAGCCTGAATTCTAATAGTCGTAATTAATTTTATACATTTGAGCACTTCTGGATTATTGTCAGCTCTTATCTGTCACTGGCTGCCATTACTTTCCATATGCTTGACAAGATACAATCATTTATTAACAAGCATCTAACAGTGCCAGGTACTGTCCTAACTACTGGCAGTACAGTAGTGAACAGTGTAACGGTTAAGCCTCCCTTTTACAGACAGAACACAATCAAATAAAATATAGTGCATCACGTGGTGTTAAGTGCTATGGAGAAAAATAAAAATGGGTAAAGAGGGTAGAGACTGTTGGCTAGGTGGATTTGCTGTTTTATTAGGGTTGATCAGGAAAGGCTGCACTGTGAATGGCATCTGATCAAAGACTTGCAGGAAATAAGGGAGCAAACCAGGTGGCTATATGCGGAAAAGCAGTGGTCTAAGAAAAGAGAACCATGAGTGCAGAGGACTTAAGGCTGGAGCATTCAAGGAGGCCAGTGTCCCTGGAGCGGAGTGGGAGAGGTGGGGTTGGGAAAGTTGTAGGAACTAAGATCAGAGAGGTTAGCAGAGGATCAGCTCATAGAGGGCTTAATAGAGTTAAAGCTCATAGAGTTTTAAAATTGTATCTCTTTGTTGAGACTAGTGTGTCCAGGAACCAGGGAAATAAGTTAGGAGACTACCAGTCTAGTTCTGCTGGAGTGGAGTTCAATTTGTAGAGAAGGAAAGGGAAACCCTAAATTGGAAATTAGTGTGTGTGGATACTGGTTCAATGCTAAATCTAACTCATTTCTTAGAATACTTTTAAGAATTTCTCTGAAGCTTTTCAGTTATTATAGGATATACATATAATTGCTGTTCAGTACATTGCTTATTTTGTTCTTCTGAGAAAGTATATCATCCATAACCTTTGTCAAGAACCCATTTTAACCCCTTTTTAAGCTACTTAGAATTAGGTCCTTATATTTTAGACTATGACTACTTTTTTAACTGTACAAAAAATGATTAGAGGTGAAAGGATTTGTTACTCCAGGGAAGAGTATAGTTTGTTTCAGGCGTGATAGTCACCTCTGCCTTAAATCTTCAAAATCAAGGTACTTTACTTTTGCCTTTTACCTGGTTGGTTTTGCTACTTTATTTTTTATAGGGTTGGTCTTTGTTTTCCAGTTTGTGGGTTTTATAATGATTAAGGGTTTAAGATGTAGTTCAGTATATCCATATAAAGTTAGGACTTGTCTTACAGAGAAAATACTGGTGTATGGAGATCCTTTCAAAAAAATTTTTTTAAGATTTATTTGAGAGAGAGAGAATGCACATACAAGCAGGGGGAAGGGCAGAGGAACAGACAGAATCTCAAGCAGACTCCATGTCCAGTGTGGAGCCTGATGCAGGGGTTCTTCCTCATGACCCTCAGATCATGATCTGAGCAAAAACTAAGAATCAGAGGCTCAACCCTCTGAGCTACCCAGGCACCCACAAATGGGTTTTAATAAAGACCTGTCTCTGTTTCTCTCCTATACTAGCCAAGGGTATCAGAATGAAGTGGCAATATGTAACTTGAATCTATATTGTAAAACTTCTGCATTGTTACATTTGATATAAAATCTGTTCTTGCTTTGGGAGCTACCATAGATAGGTTTTCTTGAGGGCATATGAAAACATTCGGCTAATTCCCAAAATTTTATTCTTAATGAAGATGTTTTATTCTGTGTGCCCAGGTTCTCTTCTGAGTTCAATATCCTGTACTGTCATGAGTTCAGATATGTGTGTAATTTTACCACCCCTCCTTCATATCCTCTCAAATATCAGGTGAGAGTGGGGCATATCTGCTTAATACTTTCTCCCATTCTCCAAACAAAACGTGTGCTTTCTTATAGTCAGAATGGGAAGAGAGAAAATAGGAGTTGTAGTTCAGGGAGGACCATGTACTTGTATTTTCTGTTTTCTTCAGAAATCCTACCTTCTCTCCTACTGCATTATTTTCTCCTTTTCTAGGTTACAAGACGGGCTGGGAGGGTTGCTTTAAACACTGGAATATGATTCCAGATTGATTTGGGAACAAGCCAGCTGGAGAGTAATTTAGGGAGGATGTGGAGGGTGGGATGTGAGATAAAGGATGAGTGGAGTAGATGGGCCAGAAAGAAAGTAATGGTAGTTAAAGTTTAAAAAACAATAATAAAAAAACAAAAAAAAATTGCTCTCAGTCAGCTAGTGTTTCACTATCTGCTTTTCCCAACCTTACCGGAATCTGGTTCTGAAGAACACCGTTAGTATATTCTGCTTTCTAGACAGAGTTACTCAGCCATCATTGACATTTCGGGCTAGATTATTCTTTGTTGTTGGGAGTTGTCCTAGGCAATGTAATATGTTTAGCAGAATCCATGGCTTCTACCCATTGGATGTCAGTAGCACTCCCCCAGTTGTGACAGCTAAAAATGTCTCCAGAGATTGCCACGCTGCCCCTAGCGGGTGCAGAACTCACCCAATTAAGAACCACTGCTCCAGGAGAAGGCGATTTTAACATCCTGGCTGTTTGCCTATATAAACATTGCTTTGAATATGAGGGTTTTTTCAGTGAATAAATCCTAGAAGTAGAAGACTTTCGTGTCAAAGTTGGCTGTTTGGGTGATGGAACCTTTATAGATCCTGTAATGTAGTAGGTTTGATGCATACTTGAGAAGGTCACTGATTCCACTGTGTCACACATGTTTACTTTACATGGGCTGGGATCTCCAGGAATACATCTCAGCTCTGTAACACTGCGTGTGTGTTATATCTTTTTATGGCATTATCCTCTCAAAACTATATTCATTTATTATTTAAGCCAGATCATAATAACAAGGGGTCGGGGGGTCAAAGCACACAGTGCTTTACTCTGTGGCCTTGTATAGCACTTCCATCTCGTCCTATCCGGATTGTAACAGATTGGTTTTATTCAGCTAAGTTCAAGTGGTACTTGAAGATCATTTCAGTCATTAAAGAGACTTTTTAACATCCAAGCTTAGGATAGTGGAGTGCTGTTTTGTAAGAATCACCATATATTTCAAACCAGATTTTACAGTGGCAAGTAAGTGATTATGAATTCTATAAAAATGGCCCAGTTCCTTTGTCTATACAAGTCTGGAGAAGATTAAGGTTATATTTAACATACTCCTGGGTAATTCTAGATCCAAGTGCAGATTTCATTATTAATGCAGATCCCTAACACTGTTACAGAGTATTGCTTCCTTGTTCACATGCTGTCCTAAAAATCTAATCGGTGGAAATCAAAATTGAATTATATTGGGAGACTAGACAACATTGTGTTTATCAACAGCATCATGTTCTATACTTAACACTATTAATTTAAAAATTCTATCCCACAAAAGGATATAAGGTATATGTATTAAGGTTTTAAACAAAATAGTAAGAGATGATTAATAGTAAGAATCTGAACAATAGTAGACAGTCCAGTGCCCAAGTTGATTTGTAGTTTGTTCACCTTGAATTCTTCAGCAACCAAAAGGACAGATGGATGATTGGTAATGATTTCAGTGTGGTAGGTTTTGTTTTTTTGGTTTTTTTTTTAAAGATTCTTTGAATGATACAGTTTTTTAATATAAGAGACTAGTGGTTGAAGTAGGAAATCATAAAACATACTTTTCCCCCACCAATTATTTGATAAAGTGCTCAGGATGTTTGAGTATATGTCTGTTGATTATAATTCCCATTGCTTGGGGTAAGCTATACCCTAATGCTGCATGGTCTACAGAACCAAAGCTATTAATTGAAGAGTTAAAAGTTCAGACCCCTGTGAAACTGGTGAGGAATCCTAATGGTTTATGTTCCCTTTCCCATCTCCTGAAGTTGCCCCCCCCCCGCTTTTTTTTTTGGCCTAGTCTAGTTTTCCAAAGCATTTAGCTTAGTTTTTGTACCCATATTTCATCAGTTTACAAAATAATTTTCATTATTAGAATAATGAGTACTGCTGGCAATAGGAGGCTTTAGGACCAAGCAACTGAAGATCGGTGAACAGTTCTTTCTAAAGAATGGGATAGCAGTACAGGAGTGCTCCAGAGAATAACTACAGTGGTTAGGATGTTGTAAGCAGCGTTCCTATCTATCCTCAGGAGTGGACAGGGCTGCTGCCTTGCATAGCCTCATGGGGCACTAGTCACAACAAACTGAACATAACGAATGCCTTTTGGAGTTACAATAGTGTCCATGGGTATGGAGACCTTTGGTGAATCTAGCTAGCCCAGTCAGAGAGGTGTTGGGTCAGTTAAGAGCTTCTCCTTTGTGTAAAAACTAGGGTTTCTGGTAGGAAAGAGATAAAAGTATTTAAAAGGTTAAGTAAAATTTGCAATAGTGGATTCATCATGTAAAACTAATTTTTTTACATTGTTGAAACAGGAGGACAGCCTCACAAAAGGAGAAAGACCTCTGACGCCAATGAAACTGAAGATCATTTGGAATCGTTAATATGCAAAGTGGGAGAAAAGGTATGTGCCAAATAGGCCCAAACTGTGATGGGGTTAGGGTTGTAGTTGACCATGCTTGATTCATTTCTGCAGCTGAAACTTGGTGATCTAGGTTTTAGGTGAAACTTGTATTACCATTAATCTGTATCCCAATGTAAATTCATTTTAAGCCCTTGGGATGCAGATAATTAAGAGTTAAATGTTTTTAGTAATCTTCATACAACATAAATACGAATCTTAGAAGATACCTTAAGGAATAACCCTCTTAGTTTATAAATAATGAACCAAACAAGTCCTGGATACCTGAGGTAATTTGCTCAGAATCATATATTAAGTGTGAGATACAAGAGAGCCAATGATGTCCCCTCATTTCTAATTCTTATTCTGCTACCTTAGACTGCTTGCTTTTAAAATTTCATTCATTCTCTTTTTATGGATTTCTAAAGAACAGTAACTACCTGAATTGGTTTATACTAAACCTGTCATAGTGCCTTATGCATGTAAGGCTTTAACTTTTTTTATGACCACATAGAAAATTTTAACTCACTAATTGCTGAGTACTTAACAGATATTTGATATGCTGTCCTCTACAGAGTGCCTGCTCTCTGGAGAGCAACCTAGAAGGCTTGGCAGGTGTTTTAGAAGCTGATCTTCCTAACTACAAGAGCAAGATCTTAAGGCTTCTTTGTACAGTGTATGTATGCAAAAGATTTATGAATCCAGGTGATAATGTATTATCTACTCTTAAATGCTTTGGGAATGTGCAAAAGATGTGTTTACATTCATATTTCATTAGCTTTTCTTCTAATGGGAAATTTATACGAATAAAATGACCTTTGTGAACTCTTTTTTTCTTAGAGATAAATAAGACTAAAATTGAGTATTTTCCTTACATTTTGTTTCTTGGAACTTTCAAATCATTTGAGTTGACTATTTTTAAGGGAGAAAGTAGACAATTTTCACATTCAGAGATTTTTCTTTTAAGCGTGTGCATTTAATATAAGAGTTTAATGTGTATTTTTAACCAGTAGTACCAAACAAATGTGGGAACTGGTCACTTGAGTAATAGTCCTTCTCAGAAGACTGAAGAAGCTTTTGAAGCTATTACTTTGCTTAATCTTTCTTCGAGTTAATTTAGCTAGAACAAATATTATTTAAGCCATGAGTAAATTAAAGTGGGAAAAGTCTCATGAAATCATGAAACAGTCTCTCCCATGGTGGAATTAGCAATCCAGGCTTTCTCATCTGTCAGATGGACATTGATCACTCTGAATTTTATGCTTTGCAAAGAAATGGTCACAACTTTTAGATAAAAGGGGTCTTTGTACTGTACTTTATATAATGAGGTATTTTGAAATTTCAAACATGAAGTTGACTTGTAAGTTATTTCAAATATTTTGATTAATATTAATGCTTGCAGCTCATTTTTGAAATTTTAAAATGTATGCATAAATCATAGCTATCAATAGATTTCATTTTATCCTCTGATAAAAGTACAAGTTATTTGGGTTCTAGTTTTTGAAAGAAATCCAGTTCATATTCAAGAAGACCTGTCCTTAGACTAAGAAATGACTAAGAAAAATTATTTTGCTGTAGTGATCTAGAAGGGGCCTTCTGTTTTGAAAGTGTTTATTAAAATAGAAGAGATTTATGCTAAAACTGTGATGGAAACCATGGCTTTGGGGGTGGAGAAGATGGTTACTCTCAGGGCAAGTATTTTTTTAAAACCTAAATTGTCCCTACTGCTCTGCTAGGCACCTTGGGAAAACACAAAATGTGTTAAGAGTCTGACTGAACATTAGCTCCTATTTGCTTTTCTTTTTGAGAGAATTTCTAAAGGCTACATAAATTAGGAAACAGCATTTCCTTTTTCCAAAGGTTAATTATTATAATCCTCTTCCCTGCTTTTCAAATAACTTTAATGAAAATTAACACACCTAGAGTAAGCAAACTGGGATGTAAAGAAATCTTACTATGTCCAAGTACCATCTTGACATTCAGCAATTTAACTGATAGGAACCTAGTTGGAAGTGGTTTTAGTTCTGAATTTTTTCTTAGCAACTAGAATAGTGTTTCTCAAAGTGGAATTCTGATCCTGTGACATTTGGTTAGCTAAGTTTAGAAATGGTGAATGTTCTATCCCCCCCCCCCTTAATGATTCTGCATTAAAGAAACTGGTTTCACCCAGCATTCCCCAGATGTTTTACCATGGAAACATCTTCTGTAGAACTACTCTTAGAGTTCACTAAACACCTTGGAAGAAAAACTGGTCTAGCATTAGTTATATTTATTTTAGTTTGATAACTTTATAATTAAAGTGTTTTACCTAATTCTTGGATTAGCTAGAATTAAAATGAAAAATTTCAGGGGTCATGTCTGCAACTCTTCTCAACATTTATGCCTTTTCTGAAGTAGTTTTAAAAATATAACTCAAAGTATGGGGCACCTGGGTGGCTCAGTTGGTTAAGGATCTGCCTTCAGACCAGGTCATGATCCCAAGGTCCTGGGATTGAGCCCTCACTGGGCTCCCTGCTCAGTGGGGAGTCTGCTTCTCCCTTTCTCTCTGCCTCTTCCCCTGCTTTTGTGCACTCTCTCTCTCTGTCTTCCAAATAAAACCCTTAAAAAAATTTTTTTTTTAAATATTGCTCAAAGTAACTCTTCCAATGTTGGTAAAATGATAAAAGATTTATGTAATATAGAATTGAGCAACTTAACATAATACTGTTGTTTTGGGGTTTTCTTGTACTGGGTTCTCAAATCAGTGCACGCCTGTTACCTGAGAAGTTGACAATTTATACAACATTAGTTGGTCTGCTGAATGCCCGGAATTACAACTTTGGTGGAGAGTTTGTAGAAGCTATGATTCGACAACTTAAGGAATCATTAAAAGCAAACAATTATAATGAAGCTGTATATTTGGTAAGTTACTTTTTTGGTGTATTATGACTTAGTGTTGGGATGGAGAGGAGAAGTGAGCTACAACCAACGAATTTATCCTTTCTTCTGAATAGAGTTCCCCACTCACCACAGTAGCTGCTCTTCTGAAACCATTCTCACTTAAGGTACCACAAAACTCATTACCAAATCCAGTGGCTTCTTTTCATTCTAAATCCTAGATGACCTTCCTATAGCATGTCATGCTTTACACTCCTTACACTCCTTGGGTTTCTGCAACACCACTATTTCGGGACCTCCTGCTGCTGCCACTCCCTTCTATTCCTCTTTCTCCTTTTACTGGGTCATCTTTCTTTACCCCTTACATTTTGTGTTTCCCAGGATTCTGTCCTCACTTCACTTTAAACACTCTCCCCTGAAGCATTCTTACTCTCTCTTTGCATTAGTAACCATCTTTATTTGGGTGACATGACCCTCATCCTGACAAGTCACTAACTGAATGTCCTGCTTCAGCCTTTCCCTTGAGCTCCAGACCCGTGTTCCAAATACTGCTGGATAGCCTAAGATATCTTGCCTGGAAATTCCTAAAAGTAATGCATCATTCTGTCTTCTCTCCAAACTCCACACAGGGTCTGCTATCTACTGCATAACCCAGCTAGGGACCTGAGTGTTAATGTTTGCCTTCCCTTTGCCCCCTCATGTTTTAAGCAATCCCCAGGTCCTGTCACTTTTGCCTCCTAAATTGCTCTCTGGTCTGTCCCTTTTGTCTCTAGGGCCTCTGGCATAGTTCATACCTTCCTCTCATGCTTTTTTATTTCTTTTGTTTAAGTAAGCTTTATGCCCAGCATGGGGCTTGAACTCAAGACTCCCAAGATCCAGAGTCTCATGCCCTAAACTAAGCCAACCAGGCACTCCCTTCCTCTTCATCTCTTCAAATAACCTCTTAACTGTTCTTTTGTATCTGGATTCTCTGCCTTTCACTGTATCGTCTACTGTGGCACCAGACTGGTCTTCCTGTAACTCACTCTGCTCATGTTGGTATAGATCACAAACCCCTGTTCTTTCCCATTCTCTAAAGTGGATGGTCTTAAAAGCCTGTGCATAAGATGATTCACTGGGTTAGCAGAAATAAATATTTATCTTAAAAGAAAATGAAATTAATAAGCTCTACTAATGTGTAATACGTGGATTGACAGTGGGCCAGTGTGTATTATATATATTTATTTAAGTATGATGTAAATGTTTATTTATATCACATAGAGTTGGAGGCATGTGATCAAGTTCTTTTACTGAGTGTATTATCAAAAAAGGTAGCCACCAATCAGGCTGAAGTTTAAGTCCAGATTCCATATTGACATTTTATGGTTGCCCCAATCTGTTTCTCTATCCTTACAATACACACACACACACACACGCACACACACCCCATATACCCTCCAGCTGTCAACGGTTACTTGAAGATCCCTGAACACATCTTTTTGAACCCTTCTGCCTAGAATAGTCTTGTTGCTCTCCGCTTGAGGCATACTTCACTCACCCTTTATGACCTAGTCCAGGTGTTACCTCCTTTACAGTGCTCTCCCCTACTCCCCTTAGCACTGTTCCTAGAATGCTTTTTATTTACCCTCTAGCATAGGAGTCATCCCTTTGGGTTGAGATTATGCTCGTCCCACTAGACTGTGAGCTCCCACGTGACAGGGATCTTAATACTGCTTAGCAATGGCACACAGAAGATATCCAACAGATACCTGTTCAGAAATTTCCAGTTCTGTAGTCAAGGGAAAATTTTCTCACAGAGATCAGAAAAGAAGATGATAGGTTGAGGTAGGTCTGTGGAATGGGAACCTGTAAATGCAGATTCCTGTCCGTCATCCTGTTCCGGTCATAACTACTCAGCTCTGCTGTTGTAGAACAAAAGCAGCCATAGACAGTATATAAATGAGTGAGCATGCTATGTTCCAATACACGTTTATTTGTGGACACTGAAACTTGATTTCGTATGATTTGTATAAGTAAAACACCCTTGGATTTTTTTCAAGCATTTATCCAAAACCACTCTTAGTTCACAGGCTATGCAAAAGAAAAACAGGCCACAGGCTAGCTTCGGCCTTGAGGGGTAGTTTTTCAGACCTGTAGTCTCAGTCATTACAAGATTGCCTGTTGTGTGATTATATCACATTTAGATTTAATAGAAATTGTTTTCCCTCATAGGTCCGTTTTTTATCTGATCTTGTGAATTGTCATGTCATTGCTGCCCCATCCATGGTTGCTATGTTTGAAAATTTTGTAAGTGTAACTCAGGAAGAAGATGTACCTCAGGTAAGAAAACCCCTTGTGTTGAATCTTGCCCATATAGTACAAAGAATTTTTCACTTGGTGACCTTTTAGTAATCAAAACCAAAAGAGAACGGTAGGTTATCATACTCTAGATTCTTAATATCTGCAAGCTAAGTCAGCTGCCATAGTGGTGGGTTCTCTTGGTATCTCTCTGTTAATTCAAATGATTCCAATAAAATTAAAACTAATATAAGGTAGAAATGCTCTGATTAAGCCAGGTATCTTACTTAAGCCTCCATAGGATTTCATTCAAAAGTAAACACAATATGAATGAAAATTAACTAGCACATATTTTAAATTTGCCTTTTTAAAAATTCTTCAGGTGCGGAGAGATTGGTATGTTTATGCGTTTCTGTCATCTTTGCCCTGGGTTGGAAAGGAGTTGTACGAAAAGAAAGATGCAGAGATGGACCGCATCTTTGCCAACACTGAAAGCTATCTTAAGTAAGGACACAGCTCATAGTTTTTAGTGATATGATGAATGTGTTGTATTGTATTTGTTAGTATTGCCGTGTCAGTTTCATTTCTCAAAGATAAGCTGTGGGTTTCCCTATGGCTTCCTCTAAGTAATTTCATTCCCCTACTGTTGTAATTTACTGAGACCTCAGAGTAATCAAATGTTTGCTTACTTTGCTGGTGGGAAGGAGTTGGTAACATAGCTCCTTTTAAGCCGCCTTGGTACATATTAGCAAAGCCATAAAATATCTTTTGTCCTCACACAGTGGTTCTCAAATTATAGTGTGCATAGAATCACCCATGGTACTTAAAATAGGCTCCGACCCCAACCTGCAGACCTACTGAATCACAGTATTGGAGAGAGAGGGTTAGCACATACAATGTAATTTATTTCATGTAAGTTAAAATCCCAAACCAAGTCCTTAAAATAGTGGCTCTTAACTTCTACCCAGTGCATACTTCCTGAGTAATATGACACATTTCAGTTAAAATAGTCTCATATCCTCTTACTACCTTTTCTTCCAAGTGGCGCAAAAACTTGGTTTGTCTTATTAGTATAATACTAACAATAGGGCTTGTTCATAAATTTAGCAGCTAACCAGCACCATGGTAATGGTTTTGTGTCCCCTTAGGTTCTTTCAGAATAATTTTGTTTTAAGTTTCGTATTCCATCAATAGGTAACTTGTTTGGATATTGTTAATCAGTCAGTTACAAACAAAGCTACAAGAAATCTAAAGATAAAAATCTTCTTTGTCCTTAAGTTACTTTTAAATGGTAAATCTCTAACATTTTTATGTTTTTGAAAGTCATACTTGTTCTTACTTGTTCTTTTTAGAATGTAGGTGTTTGCAAAAGAATAAAAATAAAAGAATATGAATATCTTAACATTTGAATATATATCCTTCCCCTTTTTTATACAAATGGTAGTCCAGTATACATACTGTTCTTCACTTGCTTTTTTTCCCCCACTTAATATAACTTGAACTTATTGCATAAAAGTACATAGGACTGCCTGTTTGTTTTTAAGATTTTATTTATTTATTTGACAGAGAGAGAGCCCAAGCAGGGGGAGAAGAGGCTCCCCACTGAGCAGGGAGCCTGGATGTAGGACTCGATCCCAGCACCCTGAGATCATGACTTGAGCCTAAGGCAGACCCTTAACCAGCTGAGCCACCCAGGCGTCCCTGCCTCATTCTTTTTTAACAGCTGTACAATATTCCAGTCTTTTGGTATTATAAACAGTGCTTCAGTGAATATCCTTATGTATGTGTCTTCATGTACGTAAGAAAATAGATCTGTGGAGAGTAGGAGTTTTTAGAAAAGGCATTGCTGGGTTGAAGTGTCTTTACAGTCTTAATTTTGATAGACTTAGTCAAATGGCCTTCCAAAGAGATTATACTCTTCCAGATCTCCTCTAAAGAGATGATATCAATTAACCCCTCTGCCAGCAGGGTTTGAAATTGTGTGCTTGCCCACATTTCAGCAATATAATACATGATAAAAATTTTTGTTATCTGCCAATCTTATAGGTAAAAATGTTACTTTACTGCTTTAATTTGCATTTTATTAATTATGAAACAACTGAACATCTTTCCATGTTGTTAGAAACCTAAGTGTAGATTTTTATTTTTATGTTTAGAAGACGCCAAAAGACACATGTGCCCATGTTACAGGTATGGACCGCTGAGAAACCACATCCACAAGAAGAGGTGAGTGGATTCTCAGCATCTCAGGATACAAGCACAGCCAGCTCTTGAGCAGATTCTTACCTCTGATGTAGTCAGATCACTCCATTTATATACATTAGCTTGTTTTCCACATATCATATCAGGGGTCCAGCTCCTCATAGCTCTAGGTGTATAGTGGGTTTTTTTTTAAGATTTTATTTATTTGAGAGAGAAAACATGTGCAGGGGCAGGGGGTGGGGGGCGATCAGGAACTGTCGGCAGTCAGAAAGGGAGAGACAATCTCCAGCAGACTCCATGCTTAGCATGGAGCCCAACATGGGGTTTGATCCCCCAACCCCAAGATCATGACCTGAGCCGAAATCAAGAGTCAGACACTTCAACTGACTGAGCTATGCAGGCGCATAGTGGATTTTTAATAAGTGTTAGAATGTAATCAAAGCATTCCCTGTTCTGTGTGATTCCAGTTACAGTTATTTTTTATTTAAATGCCTCGTTTGAAAATGTAAGTGGTCACAGCCTCAGACAGGTAGACTTTATAAAGTAATTAAAAACAAAAACTTAGCACTGTTCCTCTGTACTATATTTAATTGCGAACTAGCTTACTTTTGTATCCTGTCTTTTATAAGGTAATGGTTTTTGGTTTACTTAGTCAAAATGTTAATTTTTATGTACCTCCAAATATATATATTAATTATTAAAAATTAATCTGTCTTTAGTATTTAGATTGCCTGTGGGCCCAGATTCAGAAATTGAAAAAGGATCGCTGGCAGGAGCGGCACATCCTAAGACCTTATCTTGCCTTTGACAGCATCCTATGTGAAGCACTGCAGCACAACCTGCCTCCTTTTACACCACCTCCTCACACGGAAGACTCGGTGTACCCGATGCCACGGGTCATCTTCCGAATGTTTGATTACACGGATGATCCCGAGGTATGTGACCAACTGTAAGTTCCTGTCAGAGGGCTTATACTGCATTGTACTTATGGCCTAATCTTGTCTGAATAATGCCTGTGATTTTTATTTCAAGTGGTTTATTATCTGAGAGGACCAACAGCAGTGAAGTTAACAGTTTAATTTAGTGAATGGCAGAAATTCTGCTCAGCATGTGCAAGTAGATTGAGAGTACAGTGTGCAATAGGTTCTGCAGCCAAACTGGTTTGAGTTTTATTTATTTACTTTTTTAAACTTTTTTTTTTTTTTTTAAGTATTTTATTTATTCACTTGAGAGAGGGAGAGAGAGCACAAGCAGGGGGAGAGGCAGAGGGAGAGGGAGAAGCAGACTCTGCTGAGCAGGGAGCCCGACATGGGGCTTGATCCCTTGGAGATCCCTTGGACGTGGAGATCATGACCGGAGCCAAAGGCAGATCCCAACCATCTGAGCCATGCAGGTGCCCCTGGTTTGAGTTTTAATCCTGTTTAGTTAGATCCTAGCTGTATGATCTTGATTGAGTGAGTTACTTTTTTCTCTACCATAATGCAATAATAATAAAAGTATGTTCTAATAAAGTTTTAATGAGGATTGAATTACTAAAGCATAAAATGCATAGAACGGTATGTGACGTAAGTGCTCAATAATTTTAGCTATTATTAATAAGACTTTTTTTAAGAAAAATACCCAAGTTTTGGGAGGGGGATTGGTTTTTGTTTATTGGTTTTGGTGGCTTTGTTGTTGTTCTTTGGGGGTTTTTTTGGTTGCTGTTTTTTGGTTTCTTAAGATTTTATCCATTTGAGAGAGAAAGCATGAGCCGGGGTGTGGGGGTAGGGGCAGAGGGAGAGGGAGAAGCAGGCTCCCCACTGAGGAGGAAACCTGATGCCAGGCTCGGTCCTAGGACTCCAGGATCACCACCTGAGCCAAAGGCAGACTCAAACTGACTGAGCCACCCAGGCACCCCCCCAAAGTACCCAGTTTTTGAGATTATCCATCTCTCTCTAATTCTCATAGCTTGTCTTATTATTTGTACTATGTAATTGGTTTTTTTTTTTAATATTATGAAATATTTTTAGTGGCCCTGGGTGGCTCAGTCATTTAAGTATCCAACTCTTGATTTCAGGCTTAGCTCGTGATCTCAGGGTCTGGGATGGAGCCCCATGAGGCTCTATGCTGAGCATGGAGTCTGATTGGGATTCTCTCTCTCTCCCCCTCTGCCCCTCCCTCTCCCTCACATTCACTCATTCTCTCTCTCAAGTAAATAAATCTTAAAATATTTTAGAAATATTTTTAATTTAAAAACCTCAAATATGAGTATAAGCTGAAGTAGTTTTTAAATATACATATTCTTTATTATAAAGTCAAGTTGTTAACAGCTATGACACTTCACCAATTAAGAAAATGTTTGATTTTGATATTAACTTTTGGTATAAAATTTCACATTTTCACATTTTATTTTATATTTTCACATTTATATGTATTTTTTATTATTTTATTATAATATATGTTATATTTATTTTTATTGATTGATTGATTTTTATTTATTTATATTTTCACATTTTATTTTATATCTTTGCATTTGAATGACTGTCTTAACTTGAACATCCCAGCAGCAAGCATGGCAAAGACTGGATCAGTTCTGGCTAAAGTACCATACCCATTGCTTAGTACATCTTAGTCAGCAGAGAGTAGGGTTTCTCAGCCTTGGCACAGTTGACATTTGGAGCTGGAGAATTCTTTGTGGTGGGGGGCTGTCCAGTGACTATAGGATGCTTAGCAGCACCCCTGGCCTCTACCAGCAGCCTGTAGAGGGAAAATGTCAGGTGTGACAACCACAACTCTCTCCAGAGATTTCCAGGTGATCACTGAGGGCAAAATTATTCCATTTTGAGAACCACTGGCAGGAGAACCAGTATTGCCATCTGAGATCAAACATGGCGTTTTCTTTCTCGTGTTTTCTCTTTTCTGTTCTCCCGTAAATTGCTTTTGGGCAGTAAAAATTTAGTATATGTATAACTGGTCTCAGAGTAAAACACTGTTAGATAACCAGTTGTATTTACAGAATTATCCGTTTGCTACCCACTTTACTGCATATAAAGTGAAATGCTTTTAGTCAACATTATGTAATGGTCTAATTAGGGATTTCTAATTGGAAATCTAATATACATTTAAGATGGCTAGAATCTTTGTAGTTAGGCACTTGTTTGTACAAAAGAAACTAGAATAGGGACGCCTGGGTGGCTTCAGTTGGTTGGGCGACTGCCTTCAGCTCAGGTCATGATCCTGGAGGCCCCGGGATCGAGTCCCACATCGGGCTCCCTGCTCGGCAGGGAGTCTGCTTCTCCCTCTGACCCTCCCACTTCTAATGCTCTCTCTCATTCTCTCTCTCTCAAATAAATAAATAAAATATTTTAAAAAAAGAAAAAAACTAGAATAGAACCTCAAAATATTTTTCTCTTAATTGATGTTGCTTGTATATTTCTACTTAATTTATAAGTAATGTATACTTAATTGGTATTGCCTCTTTAATGTGCCCATTTTCCTTTGCCAGAAGAGGATAAACATAAAAGATTTGTTCCCCTGAAAATGAAAAGGATTTGGTTCTTTTGGTCTTTGAAAAAAAATGTTTATTAGAAAAAATTAAAATTAATAGAGATTAAAAGTCTACAAGAGTAAATAATAAGTAAAAATAAACTCTTTGAGCCTGTTTGTTATGCATATACTTTAAAAAAGAATAATAACATGCAGGTAACGTTTTTTTAACCATTTTTTTAAACAATATAATATGGCTGTCTTTTTTTTTTTTAAGATTTTATATATTAGAGAGAAAGCACAAGTAAAGAGGGAAAGGCAGAGGGAGAGGTGGAGGCAGGCTCCCCACTAAGCAGGGAGTTGATCCAGGACTCGATCCCAGAACCTGGATATCATGACCTGAGCCAAAGACCGGTGCTTAACTGACTGAGCTACCCCAGGTGCCCTGAGTATGGCTGTCTTTCAATGCAATATATGACTTTTTATGTCTATGCAGTAATTGAAATAAAAATTTTTCCTCTTTCCGTATTTATTATAGAAGTTAATCCACCTCGTGGTTTAAAAAAAACCATATAGAGCTAATAATATGAACTCTTTGATTTAATTGAGATGGATGATGATAGTATGGTGTCAGGGGCACTAGCAGAAATGCTGCAACTGCCATTCTAGTTGTATTCGATGGAAGTGACTATGACGGTGATAGTAGTTTTCACACTTCTGAACTTTTATCCTTAACACCCAGTAGTTTTTGGACAATAATAAGCTCTCAAATATTCGTTGGATAAATGAAAGACAGTATCTTTTTCTAGGTTTGTAGTATATACATTTGGTTTTCTTTCCAGGGTCCTGTAATGCCAGGGAGTCATTCAGTTGAAAGATTTGTCATAGAAGAGAATCTTCATTGCATCATTAAGTCCCACTGGAAGGAAAGGAAAACTTGGTAAGATTTCATGGTAACTTTTTGAGTGGAGAAAAAGTAGCAATTTTGATTTGGTAAAATATGTGTTAAGAGTGTAAGAAAAACTTCCTCTCTTCTGATGCCCTGTCTTGCTAAAATAAGACCAATCTCTAAAGACACTTCTTTGCTTTTCCATGGCCTTTCACACTCAAACAGTATCTCTCTGGCTGCTTCATAACACTGTAGTGCTTTATAGTAATGTGCACATGATGTTGGGTTTTTTGTGTGAATATTTGCCATCTGCTATGGACAGACTAACTGGAATCAACTGGTTTTGGTATGAATGCTATGAGAATAAAAGAATATTAATAGCTTTCTAGCATTTAGATATCACGCTTTGGAAAAGTTTATTTTTAGTGTTTCCTTGAGCCTTGGAAAGTTTTGGTTTAGATTTTAAGGTGGAAAGGAATATAGTATTTGTGGAGTGGTCTATCCTTTTAACACTTTCAAAGTTAGTAGATTTGAATATACTCCTTTTGATCTTTCAAGGATTTGGGGCTGCATTAAAGAGTTTCCTTGTGATAAACAAAGTAATATGTGCTGTAGTTAAGTGAAGTACGAAATCTAGAGCATTTCAGAAAAGATTTCTTTTCCTTAAATCCAAATGCACTGCTTTTAGAGCTGCGTATTTGAGATACACACACATATATATAGAGAGAGAGAGAGAGAGAGATCTATATATATATATTTTTTGGTTTTTTGCCTCTTTGTATGCTTATTAAACCTCACTTATATTTTTTTGTAGCGCTGCACAGCTGGTGAGCTATCCAGGGAAGAACAAGATCCCCTTGAACTACCATATAGTTGAGGTATGCATTCCACATGGAGCATGTTTCTAAATTTCAGAATCTTTCTGCTGATTTTGAAGTGTAAAGGACTCTTGGCTTTTTTTTTCCTTGCAACTTGTCAGGTACTGAAAAGTAACACAGGAGCAAGGAAATTGCTGTTAGTTTTGGTGCTCTGTTAGCCACGTTAGTAAAATGAAAAGAGGTGGTTGAGCCGAATGGAATTTTGTGTTGCCCATAAATTATATAATATGTTTTCATTCATAGATAACGTTAAGTTACCTCCAGTCCTGTCAGTACATTGTGTCCACTTACCAGATATATAATTGGCTTGAATACTTTAAAATATTGTATTATTGGGGTGCCTGGGTGGCTCAGTCGATTAAGCACCTGCCTTACGGCTCACATCATGATCCCAGAGTCCTGGGATCAAGCCCCACATCAGGCTCCCTGCTCAGCAGGGAGCCTGCTTCTCCCTCTCCCTCTGCCACTCCCCCTGCTTGTGTCCTCTCTCTCTCTCTGTCAAATAAATAAAATATTTTTTAAAAAATATTGTATTAAGCAAATAACTTATCCTTAATTGTGTTTATCTGGCCTATCATTGCTAGCACACTCTTTACTAGTATATTATTCCCTGTATCACAAGGTAGGGATAAGTATGAATATTTATTCCTAGAAATCAAAAAAACCCATTGTTTTTGGAAGTAAGAAGAAGAAATGATGCTTTTGACCCCATATTAGGTCATGCAGAAGGGTGATAGTAGTAGTAAAGTTGAACACCTTGTAGGGATTGATGTTCTAAAAAACAGTGTTTTCACTTGACATATGTGTGAGTCAGATTGTTGATTACATTATTCCTTTGTGTTAAAATACTCATGAAAGTGAGCATAGTTATGATATATTATAGATTCACTTTTTATTCATAATGCATTTGTGTGCTTTCTTAGAAATACTGCATTTGTCCTGTCTTTATACAACTTGAGAGTCTGTTTAGAGTATGAACCTGACTCATTGACACATCTCTTGAAATGCAAAATATAAGTCATGTTTTCAAATCTGAAAAATATGTAAGAATTCATCAGAAGGCACTACAGAGGGATGGGAAATGGGAGTGAGAAGAAAGAATGCAGACCAGGCTTTAGAATCTAGATAGGTGGTCCATGAATTATATTGGGAGGGTAGAAACAAGTTTCTGAACAACAATCTTGGCAAAGAAATCTTGGACTGCCAAAGAGATGGCCAGGTACCAGTTTTTAAGTAGCAGCCTGGAATGTCCTCAGTTCCTATTCTCAAAATCTAGTGAGGTTTTTACTCTTCTAGGAATGACACCCTGATGGACCACCTGCCTCAATCACCTCTGATACTTCCAGAGTTGGAATTTAATTGCACAATTCTTTGGCAGTATCAAATAAGCATTAATTTTTTTTCATATTCTTATTTGATTGAGTTACAGAAAGACGAAATTTTCGTTTCAGTATTCAGTTACAGATCTCCATGTTTTAAAGAGCCTAATTTTACAGATTAAAAAGTAATTATTTTTTCATTATGAATGCCATGGAGTTAGAGTTTACGTTTAGAATGTTGAGGTCTTTCTGATGAAAGTACAAAGGTCCTGGTTGAATTGAGTTCTGACTCATGATTCTTTTGTAGGTGATCTTTGCAGAGCTGTTTCAGCTGCCAGCTCCCCCGCACATTGATGTGATGTACACAACGCTGCTCATCGAGCTGTGCAAACTTCAGCCCGGCTCTCTCCCCCAAGTTGTATCCTTCACTTTGCTTTTAAACTTACTCTCTTTGGCCTGGTTTTAAAAGATTAAATACTTCTCACTGTGGGTTTAAATCACTTCATGGCAGTTTGGCCATTTCTTCAAAAGTTAAACATATGTGGAGCACCTAGGTGGCTCAGTGGGTTAAAGCCTCTGCCTTCAGCTCAGGTCATGATCCCAGGATCCTGGGATCGAGCCCCGCATCGGGCTCTCTGCTCAGCGGGAAGCCTGCTTCCTCCTCTCTCTCTGCCTGCCTCTCTGCCTACTTATGATCTCTCTCTCAAATAAATAAATTTTTAAAAATCTTAAAAAAAAAAAAAGTTAAACATATGTGTAAACATACGTTAAACACAATCCAGCCATTCCACTCTTAGGAATTTACCTAATGGAAATGAAAGCACATTACCCTACATTAATGTTCATAGAAACATTAATGGGCATTAATGTTCATAGAAACTTTATAATAACCCCAAATGGGACAACCCAAATATCCATCAGCACATGAGTGAATGTACACATTTGTCATATCTACACAATGGAATACTACTCAGGAGTAAAAGGAGCAAATTTTTGGTGCAGGCAACAATTTGAATGAATTGCAAAATAAGTATGCTGAATATAAGTTGCCAAACAAACAAAAATTTATACTATATGATTTCATTTATACAAAATTCTAGAAAATGCAAAGTGATCCGGTGACAGACCAATATTTGCTTGCAGACACAGGGGAGGAGGGGAAGAAAGGACTACAGAGGAGCATGGGGAGAGTTTAGAGGAGAGGTGATGGAAATATTCACTGTGTTTATTTCATGGATGTGTGCAGTTCCGATTTATTGTACATCATTGGTAACTCAAAGATGTTTTTTAAAAAAATCAATTATATGAAAAGATGCTCAGCATTATTAGTCATTATACAGACTTCTAAGAAATCTTATTTTTTTATCACAACTTATTTTGAAAGAGAATGGAGAGTAGTTTTCCTTATCCTCAAATTCACAGCTTGCACAGGCAACTGAAATGTTATACATGCGTTTGGACACGATGAACACTACATGTGTGGACAGGTAAAGTAACTGCCTTATTTCCTATACTGATAGGTAGCAGCTTCTGCTCCCTGTACAGTATAAAAAATTTTGATCAGTAAAACATTTGCCTTTTTAGAAATTCTAAGTTGATTTTTCTTTCTTGCCTCCCCCAAATAATCCTCTGTATAATAATAAAACTCATAATGTAACATTATGCTTTCTAGTACAGCTTTCAGTATGAAATGATGGCCATGCTGAGGTTTTCTTTAATTTCATCCATTGTTTACTTGTTTGGTGCTTTGGTATAATTACACTTTTTCCTTTGTAATTGGACATGTAAGCTTTTAAAATGGGCTTTATATTAACGATCACCTATGCAGAAGCAGAATCTAATACTGTATATTTGTTATGTATAAATATATATTAAATCTATTTTTGTTTATAGATAGTATCTGCTTCTAAAATAATTAGCTTCTGCATAACTATACCTTGAGCACTCAGTTTATACAAAAGACCATATTGGATAGTTAGAGAAGTAGTAATCGCATGCTCACTGTCTTTTGGGGAAGGCCTGTATACCACCTTTATCACCTGGTGTTCTTTCTTACCTCTGTCAGTTTCCCAGATCAGATCAGGACAGGTCCTGAACATTTCCCAGTCACCATGATCTTTCATGTCCATTGTTCAGATTGCATATCTGAACTTATCAGTAAGCACTGTTGTATGTCACACCTATTATCCTGAGTAATTTCAGTGATTGCAATTACAGATCTGTGAGGGACATGCTTTAAGAAAGCATCTTCTGATTTTTTTCTCCCAATCTAATTAATAAAACTAGGAGTTGTGTTGGATATCACATTTATGCCATTCGAAATTCAGCAGATATATATTTGGCTCTTAAAATTTCACAGCATTATACTGTGTATACTAAGTATACTAGTATACTAAGGTGATTTCTATCTAGTTAGATCAGTATTTTTAGGGGAAAAGAGGGATATATTTTGTTTGTGGTAAAAAGGGTATAATGTAATGAGAGACTACACTTTGGCTCTGCCACTTGTAAAATGTTTTATCTGCAGTTCCTTTCATCTTTTTTCTTTTGTCTCTGTTTTATTGTCAGTGAAATGGGGGAAATAGTACATTACTTGAAAGTTATTGTGAGATTTCAAATATAGATATATAGATATATAGATACATACACACACGTGTATATATAGTGCCTGGCACAAAACAGGTACTCATATCTGTTATTTGCTTTAAAAGGATAGTACTATTACAAGGAGTGAAATAGGGGACTGTTATTTGGGGGAGAAGATGAATTCTAGGATTTATAGAGAAAAAGCTAAGTGGCACCAGAAGACACAGCTTTGGTAGGGGCATATGCTTTTCATTTAACACTATAAAGTAGGGTTTTATTTGTCTGAAGGATTATATAAGTTCCTTGTACAAACTGCAACCATTCATCCTTTTCTTTATCCCCCCACCCCTGCCCCCTTCTCTCTGTAGGTTTATTAACTGGTTTTCCCATCATCTAAGTAACTTCCAGTTCCGTTGGAGCTGGGAGGATTGGTAAGTGGTGGTATGTTTTATCATTCCTTTCTCTGCAATCTATCATAATAAAGAAAACTTAATATTTAAAGCTGTAACATAAAAGCAATCTTCTACACAGTCTGAAATAATTATTTCTGTTATACGTGTGTGTGTGTGTGTGTCTGGGTGTGTGTGTAAATGAAAGAATGCAGGTACAAGGAAATTCATTATGGCTAAGTACACATTAGGTGTAAGTGCAGATTATGTGTAAGAGCTTATAAAACTACCATTTTCTCATTAGGTCAGATTGTCTTACTCAAGATCCTGAAAGTCCCAAACCAAAGTTTGTAAGAGAAGTTCTAGAAAAATGTATGAGGTAAGTTCTTTGTGTTTTCTCCTTAACTTAGTTCTCCTAATTTCTATGGCAGAACCAGGGAGTGTCTCTTCTTTGCATGTGTGATGTATGTCCAGAATATCATTTTTTTAATCCAAGTACCTGCCTCTCTTCCCCTTCAGTTTTTAGTGAAGATTCAGGCTAAAAAAAATTAGGCAGCCATGCCATCTGGATTGTATGTGAATTAGGCCAGTATTTTTTTTGTCAAATGTACTTTGAAATAATTTCATATTTTAGGAAAGTTGCCAAAATAGTGCAAAGAACATTGTATCCTGTTCATTTAGATTCCCTAGTTGTTAACACTGCATACTTGTTCACATGTTCACTTCTTTTTTCCTTCTCTGTGTGTATACACCCATCACATTGGTCTTTTTCTGAACCTTCTGAAGACAAGCTGCAGAGGTGATGGCCCATCGCCCTTTAAGAATCCATTGTATCTTTCCCCAAAACAAAGACACTTCTAAATGGCCAGCATTGCAGTCCTCCAGATTAGGAAACCGGCTGTAGTGTAGGAATACGGCCACCAGCCCACAGACGAAACCTTGCCAACCCATCGCCATAATGTCTTTGCCTTTACTGGGCCAGAATCCCATCCAGGAGCACATGGGTAGCATTTAGTTGTCATTCCCTTCATGTTCCTCACTTGAGCAGTTACTCTTTCCTGTCTTTCATGTTTTAAAGAATCTAGGCCTTTCTTTCTTGAGTTGCCCTCACCTGTGCTCCTGACCAGACTCAGGACTTGCATCGTTGGTAGTGTTCCTTGGGCATCACATTGGGAGGCACATGAGCCCTACCCCTGGAAATGTTAACCTTGGGCACTGGTCATGTCAGTGGCTGCCACGCTTCTCTACCTTAAATTCACTATTATTCCCTTTGTGATTGATTAATATTTTGTGGGAGATATCCTTAGATCATACTCCTGCATCAGACACCTACTGACAGCTACTTTTATCTGCCACCACTGTGATGACTTCCAAGTAATGATTCTTTTTCCATTTTTCCCCTACATTTATTAGTTGGTATTTTCCTGTAAGAAGGCACTATCCTTTTTCACCCATTTATTTATTTAGTCCTGTGTTAATATAATAGGGACTAACAGATTTCTGTTTCCTTCAATGAGTTATAATCTCTTGCTGTCATTATTAATTTTGATGCCTGAACTGCCCCTGATTTGTTTATTATGGAGTCTCTTGTGCCTCCTGTGTCCTTTTTTTTCTCTCTTAATGTCCCCCTCCATTCATTAAGCATTTCCTTATTTTTGGCATAAGGTGTACCAGGCTCAACTTGTGTTTCCGTACCCCTCCCCTGGAATCATCTAGTCACAGAGCCCAAGTTTTTTGTTTCTGTTTTTGATTTTTTTAGATTTTATTTATTTGAGAGAGAGCACACGCATGCATGCATGCATGAGCACGCACAAGCAAGGGGGAGGGGCAGAGGGAGCAGACAAGCAGACTCAACCCCAACATAGGGCTCAATCCCAACACCCTAAGCTCATGACCTAAGGGAAAATCAAGAGTCTGACACTCAACCAACTGAGCTACCCAGGCACCTCTCATGGAGCCCAAGTTCCTAATAGTAAAGTATAGTATTTAGGAACCAAGATCTGGACACTTGATATGCTCATTGCTCTTGGGATGGACAAAGATAGTATATACATTTATGCGCACACACAACACAACTTTTTATATAGACCAAGGTGTGTGTATCCCTCCAACTCTACTTCATTTTTTCTAGCCTTCCCCTTGCCATGATTTCTAAATACCTTCTCAGGCAGTAGAAAACTTGGCTCCCATTAGCCTTGATATACATTTATTTGCTACAGTATAATCAGTGTCTCCATCAGGAGACTGTCCTCTGCCCCACCCTACCCCAGTACCACTCCACTTCCTTGGTCACCAGGCTTCCCCTCATTGTGAACCAGTAAGTTTTGAAGAAGGCCTGAGTTTCAGTATGCTGTCAGAGACAAAAGCTTAAAGGACTTGTTTTCCTCTTTGGCTTCTTGGCTGTCAGCTGAGTCCAGGTGTTGGAGATGGGACTTTTCTTGGTAAATTGGAGGTTACCAAATAATGGAACTGATGAACAGTATTTTCTGAGGCTCTTATTTGTATTATAGGTTGTCTTATCATCAGCGTATATTAGATATTGTTCCTCCTACCTTCTCAGCTCTATGTCCTGCAAACCCAACCTGCATTTACAAGTACGGAGATGAAAGTAGCAGTAAGTAATACAGTTCATCCCATTGTGTTTTAAAAGTACTGATACCAATATTCTCTGAAGTCAGTTATTTAAGGTGGAAAAAGTGAACATTCTCTTTTCTTGGGTTTTGTCTGTTTGAAAAGTAATCTATACTAGTCGCTATTATTTTGTTTGCCCTGTCATCATTTTGAAGATTCATGGTTTACTTATTGGCTTGTAAGTTGAATGTAGAGCCAGAACTTACTAAAATGAGTGTATCTGTCATGGTGGTAGAGATTATCTGAATTGATTAGCATATGGTACCCATTCAGGTGTGGTAATATGGGTGCACATTGACTGTATTTTGACCAGCAATATGCCTTTAGAAGTCAATTCTTAAATACGGTTTTCTTACTTTTTGGTTACCCCATGTTTGAGATTACGCTGTGAGTCAGAGAGCCTATACTGTGATATGCCATTTTGTGCCTTGTGCTTAAGAAAGGAAAGGTGTGCATTGGTGACCGCTAGTAGAGAGTTGGGTGCGGAGGTTTTCCACGGTAGTCTTCGCAGATGGCACTGCATATGGCTCCTCTGTGAGCCTTCCACTTCATGGTGTGTGGCAGTTCCTATATCTTGAAACTCACTCCCCTCCCTTGCCTTCTTGTGCGCCCCTGGTTCTCCATCTCCACCTCACACTACACCTGTTTTCCTTAAAGTGAACTCCGTTGGTCCCAATGCTGAGTACATTTCCTTCGTCACTATGCCACTTAATCCTTGAGGCAGCTCTGAGAATTAGTGTGTTTATTATACCAATTTTACAATGAAGAATCTCTTCAAAGAGGTGAAGCCACACTGAAATGGCTTCCAAGTAGTAGAGCCCCAACTCACATCCATCCCTACTAACCAAGCTACTTTCGCTCTTCCCACTGTGCTTTCCTGCAAGAGCAAAGTTGATGTGGCAGCAGGCACAAGTGTGGAGTTCTGAGCTCTGCCTTATACTGGCCCAGAGAACCATAAGGTAGCTTTGATAGCAAGAGCTCAAACTTTCATTGAATGTTGAGCTTTCTTTTTTCCCCATAGAAGCAGCTGAGCCTAATAGTTAAAGCCCTCCTAACAGTTGTCCCTACTGTCATTTGTCACTTCTTCCCAAGTGGACCCCTGCTCCAGCCAGGCCACTTCCTCTTTTATTTATTCTGGGCTCATGGTTCTCGGTTTTGCCTTTATTTGTGCCATTAACCTCAGTCTGGAAAGCCCTTTCTCTCTTTAGTTCCTGTACTCTCTCTAGGGTCTGGCCCAAGCTCCTCTCCGGTAAATACTAACCTTTAGCAAGCCAGTTTTGTGTTGCTCTGGCTACTTTTTTTGTGTCTGTCTTGGTTCTCCAATACAATGTAGACCTTTTAGTGATGGGATTTTCTGTTTCTCCACTTATTTTCTCTCCCACTTCCAAAGAAAAACTACACAGCACATGTGACCTATTGTAACTGACTTCATTCAAAATGCTTAGCAACTCCTGTTCTATGTCAGGATTGTCATTTTATTTGTTACCCCTTTGTCTGCCTTACGTTAAGATTTGCAGTTGCCTTGGTGATGCCATACAGTATATATTAGTGCAAATTTTATACAATTAAGGACTCAACTATATATCTCTTATATAACAGATAACTAATAGTATTAAATACATGGAGTCATAGCCTATGAGCATCTGGCTTATACAGAAGATGCAAGTGTATGGCCTTAGCAAAAGACAAAAGCAAAAAACCTATCAAACTGACGGCCTTCCCCTGTTCAGACTCAAACTTATTTGTCACTGTCTTAGGGAAAAGGAGGAAGAAGGGGCACTGACCAAAATGAAAGAAATACATCGAGTCTCAGCTGTTTGGCTTAATAAAAGCCTAGGGATTTGAGGACTGTCAAAGGACAATCATGGAAGTTTCTTAGTTATTTAACGATTTACAAGAACAGCCTTAAAACTTGATCTACCTCTCCCCCATTCTGTGCTTAGATTCTCTTCCTGGACACTCAGTTGCCCTCTGTTTAGCTGTTGCCTTTAAAAGTAAAGCAACCAATGATGAAATCTTCAGCATTCTGAAAGATGTGCCAAATCCTAACCAGGAGGATGACGATGGTAAGAGGATTGAGTACTTCTTCAGGGGAGCTATGCACAGGCCGGCTTACAGCATAGAGAGAAGGCAGAATGTGAGCTCCTCTGAAGTCTCAACAGCTGCTCCTAACCAAAGGCTTGCTCAGTGTCCGTGGTTCCTAGAACCCAGCTACTTTCTCCCTTATGTAAAATGAGACCCTCACCTCCCTATGATAGCTGACGTTCAGTTTAGAAACTAAACACAACATGAAATATGCTGTTACCATTTAGAAATTTTTAAACATTTCCCGTTTTCACTTTAGAGAGGTTCCTGAATAGGAGGACTTAGTGAATTATAAAGTTGGGTTTTTCACCAGTTTTTAAACAATTATAATAAGAATGTTTAACACATACTGAGTATGTACCATGTAATTCCAACCCTAACCCTAGGTTTTCCTCTGGGCAAGAGTGGCAAAATAGGCAAAATGATTTGTAAGTTTACCTGAATCAGTAAATGAACAAGTCAAAAAATGATGAGAGGGACTTGCCTTATCCTATATTAAAAGATATCATGAAAATTGCAGTAGCTAGAATAGTGTGATACTGGCACCAGAAGAGACAAATCAGTAAAACAGGTAAAAAGTCTACTGGGACAACTAGGTGACATTTTGGGGAAAAATTTTTGTTAGATCTGTACATAATTTACATGCATAGTAAATGACTTAATCAAAACAAAACATGAATGGCCCTTGGGTTACTCATTATTAGGATTTTGTTTGGATTTTTCTAAGAAATTTGTATTATGATAGAATATATATCTAGAAAACATGTTAAAATGATGGTTGTAAATTCAGACGTTGTCAGACATCTTTTATGACTTAGACTTAACTGTTAAGTGTTTACTGAATTTTTTATTAATATATTGATTATTTTGCCACCATACAGAGAGATGTGAACAAAGTTTATGTTGTATTTGTAAAAGAAATGGATCATATAAAAGAATTAGGGAAACAATCCCAAAAAACTAAGAATTAAGATAATGCTTAGTTTTATATTTTGAGTATTTAAAATCAGCAGTGGTCTTTTATCGCTTCATCGGTATGCAGAGACATGACTGACGCGTCTGACTTAATGCCTGAATGTGAGCATGCCATCCATCTAGCACTCTAGGTGACGGACCAAGGACTTGTTACACTTAATTTTCTAGCTGTCTTACTGCGGAATATTTTTCAGATGAAGGATTCAGCTTTAACCCTTTGAAAATCGAGGTCTTTGTACAGACTCTACTACACTTGGCAGCCAAATCATTCAGCCACTCCTTTAGTGCTCTTGCAAAGTAAGTGCAACAAGACACATACTCTATTTTGAGGGTTCAGAATGTTGCTTGGTGTATACCAGTGGTACAGTAATTTTTAGCTAAAATTGTTGAACGTGAAGATCTTTTTTTTTTTTTTTAAAGATTTTATTTATTTATTTATTTGACAGACAGAGATCACAAGTAGGCAGAGAGGCAGGCAGAGAGAGGAAGAAGCAGGCTCCCTGCAGAGCAGAGAGCCCGATGCGGATCCTGGGATCATGACCTGAGCCGAAGGCAGAGGCTTTAACCCACTGAGCCACTCAGGCGCCCCAAACGTGAAGATTTTTTTTTTTTTTTTAAGATTTTATTTATTCATTTGATAGAGAGATAGAGAGCACAAGTAGGCAGAGCAGCAGGCAGAGGGAGAGGGAGAAGCAGGCTCTCTGCTGAGCAGGGAGCCCGATGTGGGACTCGATCCCAGGACCCTGGGATCGTGACCTGAGCTAAAGACAGCGGCTTAACCAACTGAGCCACCCAGGTGCCCCCGAACGTGAAGATCTTAATAGTATTGTCATGTACTTTAATACAGCGGTTCTGGTTTGTAGTACTAACATCCTGTTTGGCTCCTGTCAGTCCATATGGACAGTTTGCTATATACATGGCAGGTACCTATTTTCAGGTAGACTTTTAGAGAAACTAGTGAGAAACCTGGGTCCATAGGACAATCCTATATATCGTCAAGAAGCTCCCACCCTGTCTAAACATCTTCCTAGAGGAAGGTAAGCAGAAAAAGAGCCAGCTACATTTGGGGGAGTGACCCAAAGGTTGGTACTGAAGACCGCTTTCTAACTCCTCAGACAGTGCAGAAGCAGCAAGAGCATACAGATACTCCTCCAGCTGAGCAGAGAAACTGGGCTGCTCAGCCGTCTCAACTTCGAGTCTCTATTGCAGGGTTCCCACAGAAAATGCAGGCAGGATACTTCACCTGTGTTTGGAGACAGTTCATTAGCCCTTACCTAGTCTTAGATACACAGTTAACTATAGTCCTAGGCTAACAGTGGTGTATCAAAAATCTAAGATTTGTGGCAAACTAAACTTCACACAAACGATAAATTCCTAATCATACCCTTTATTTCCTTAATGGTTAACATTCAGTTATTTTGTATTTATGTATTACACTGTAAATTGAGTAGCATCAAAAAAGCTTTGAAAAACTTAAAATCCTTAATAATTTTTTATGTGGTGTTTTTTACCCCCACTGTCAAAAGGTTTCATGAAGTCTTCAAAACCCTAGCTGAGAGTGATGAAGGAAAGTTACATGTTCTGAGAGTTATGTTTGAGGTCTGGAGGAACCATCCACAGGTAAAAATTCTAATTAGACATGTTGAGGCTCTGATTGTATAGGTATTAAAAAAAAAGGCAATTAATACCATTGTTTTAAAACATGAAATTTGAGTCTTTTTTTTTAAGGCTGTAGAAATCATGGTATTTGACTCATTCATTAAAGAGCAAGTATATGATTTGGTTTTGGACTATAATATCTCAACACATTTTTTAAATATGTAGTAAGAATGCTTGTTGTTTAGAAGAGTCTAGCACTTGGGTAAGGAAATAGTTATCAAGTCTACCCAGTTTCTACAAACAAGCTCCGGATTTCTCAAAACTCAAGTTACTGTTTTCATACTGTAGGTTTTAAAGAGGCATTAAGATAAATTGAATATATTAACACTTTTTATAATAAAACATCCTTAAATTTTTTTAATTTAAGGATTCAACTGAGTTTATATATTTTGGTATTCTCTAATATTTTCAAAAAATTTTAGGTGTTACCACTAACAGTTTTTCTTTCTGCTCCATCTTTACTGGCATTATAGTTCTCTTGCTGTCTTACAGTAAGTACCAGAGCCAAGCAGAGTGCAGAATAAAGCTTAAGACCCAATGTTCAAATTGATCTGTTCCATAACCACTGAAAATGAATTTCAGACTTTCTATTTTGGTTTTGTAGCATGGGTGGGATTCCATATAAGTGTGATTTACCCTAGAAGCTGTTTTCTCATTGTAGATGATTGCTGTACTAGTAGATAAGATGATCCGTACACAGATTGTCGACTGTGCTGCAGTGGCAAATTGGATCTTCTCTTCAGAACTATCCCGAGACTTTACTAGGTAAGTGTGGATTATTTTACAAAGGTTGTATTCTTTAAGAATTGACTTATATTTGGTCTCATACATGAGCTCCAAATTCTGGTTCAAACATTAATGTACCGATGGTCCGATCTGGTAGGACTGGACTTCGCAAAAGATTCCTGGACAATGTAAATACACAGCCAAGCAGTTTTGCAGTGTCTCTTAAGGACACACATGTAAATCGAATCAGGACCCAGCCAGACAAGTAGAATTGCTGATAAAGGATCCAGACTTGGGAGGGAAGATCAGGTTGTGTGTCAGGGTCTGAGCTAGACAGTGGGATATAGAGAAGAGTTCCAGCACAACTGGGAACTGAATGTATTCCAGGAGCTATGCGAAACCAAAGTCAGATGAAGTAAGGACACATCACAGAGGGACTGAGGAGAAGTCTGATGGGCACCTGAGTGCCCGTGGGGAAGGTAGGGTGTCTCACCTCAGTCACAAAAAACCTGGATTTAATGCAGAAGATTCATTCTAGACCCATTTGCCCTACAGGAAGAGACTTTTCAGTAAGCTTGGTTCTTACTCAAGAGGTGAGTTCATAGGCTTTCGAACTGATTGGGACTGGAACAGTAGGAGTTGTCTCAAAACAGGAAGTAAAGGAATAGTGCTTATAAAGATCAAAAAATCCACACAGCCTTTATCCTCTTCATTGTATTTGGTATTGCAGAGGACACTGGTCTGAAATGAACTTAATTGTTAGGGTGGAAGGGTTTGATCTAAAGTTACCGTATCAGCCAGGTTGGTATTCATAAATGAAGGCAACGACATTTCTCATATTTGCAAACTCCCAGGAAATTGATCACCCAGGTTATTTGGTAGCCATTATGCTCACCCCACACTATAGAGGGGGTTACAGTATCTATATTGTGCAAAACAGGAAAGTGCTGCAAAGTGTTTAAGTAGTTTGTCCAAAGTCCCAACTAAGTGCAGAGTCAGAATTCAAACACGGGCATTCTTGAATGGGTAATGGGCTCAAAAGCTTCAGCAGTTCTGGAACCCTAAGCTCAAGGATTCCTAACTCAACAAAGCATTCCCTGACCACCCCTTCCAGGGCTGAAGTATTCTGCTCTTATGCCCTGTCCACAGATGCTCTGGACTGGGTTTAATGACTGGCTGATTTACTATCTTGCACTGAAACTGTCCTCATCCAAGTCACAATGTTTAGAGGGAAGTCCTCTTCTGCGCTGTATCTTGGGGTGAGGAAGAACTAGTTTGTAGACAGATATAGTTAAGACATTGCTTCAAAAAGTAAAAATTTATGCAACGAATGTTTTAAAGCACCTACATGGTGACCATGCTTGAGCAGTTTGCGGATACAGAACCAGACACGTATTTATCTCATTCTTGAAAGCCTAGCAGTTGATAGCTATTGTGAACTAGTAAGTTTCTTAAATGTTCGAGAGAATTGGCTGAATGTATGCTATAGTTAAGTAACTTAAAGCATGTGAAATGAGCCTCAGATTAGGTTTCCATTTTGAGACAACTCCAATACATAATGTTTAAATTTAGAAGAGAGAAAATACATTTTTGTTTTTAATGTATATATATTTTTTCTGGTTTGCCATTTCACTTCATTGAGTACGTACACATATCTTCTATGCATGTCTAGTAAGGGATGGAAATAAAAATGACAAGGACCCAGTACTGCCTTCAGAAAGCTTACCTGAGTCTAATGGGTAGAGACAGATATTTACACAATTTATAATACAAAAAAATTTTTAAGTATTGCTGGAGAAATAGGACCAATTCTGCCTACTAAAGAAGACCTTCAACATGAGTAGGTTATAAAAGCTGAGAGATCTTATTTTAAGTGTACTTGAACATACAGTAACGAAACACTATTTTACTTTAAGATTATTTGTTTGGGAAATCTTGCACTCCACAATTCGTAAGATGAACAAACACGTTCTCAAAATCCAGAAAGAGCTGGAAGAGGCGAAAGAAAAACTCGCAAGGCAACACAAACGGGTAAGTCTTTATGTTGATTCGTAAATGCTCAAAGAAAATATGCCAGAAACTCTTAAAAATATTCAAAGTTCATTACCTTGATAAGAACTTCTTTTTTTCTGAGGCCAGATTACGCAGACTGTTGTAGAAGTAGAGGGAGAGGATGGACCTGGGGGTGTGCTGCTCCCTGGTGCTACACTGTGATGAACATGGAAGGAAGCCACAAACCTTGCCTTTCCGCTGTTCTTTTTGGATCAGCTTGTTTGCCCTTCCCACAAGGGAAGGCGGAGAGGGAAAGAGGACACTTGTATTTCTCTAATAAGAGTTTCTGGTGCAAGAGGGGACAGGGAGAAGACTGTGTACCTCTTCCCCTGTACTGTGGGGAGGGATGGGCTGTCATTCCCCGGTTTATAGAATCCTTCTTATATCACTAAGTATGGTTCGCCATTTTGGGTGGAAGCAGTGAGCTGCGTTCCACGGTTTTACAGAATAGTACTACTAGTATTTTTCCTAACAGTATTTTCCAGTGTTGTCCCAGCATATTTACCAGAGTGGGTGGAAACAGATTTAATGACTTACATGAACATATAGCAGTTTCAAGTGCTAGTCTCCATGCATACATACATACATACATACATACATGTATGTATCATATATAAACACACATTGACAAACTTAAAATACTGCAAGGTAAATGGTGTCATCCCCATTTTATACATGTCCAAATTGAGGCTCGGAGAACTTAAGTAACTTGCTTAAGCTTGCATGGTTAGTAAATGACACAGCTTAGGATCTGACCCAGGCCTGTCAAGTCTCAGGGCCTTTCCTTCATGTCACACTGTTCTCTAGATCAATGATGTCCAACACAGTAACTGCTAACTACATGTAACTAAGTTAATTAAAATGAAATGCAATTTAAAATTGTTCAGTCACCTCAGTGCCATTTCAAGTGCTCAGTAGTCATATGGCTAGTGGCTACTGTGATGGGCGGGAGACAGACTGATGTAACATTTCCCTCCCTACAGAAAGGTCTACCAGGTAGTAGTACTTAGAACCTAACCTTAGTGTGCTGTTAGGAAAATACCAGCATCTACCCAGTTGCCTACAACATAATAAGGCAGACCCCATAACAGGTGCTACGTTAGAGATAAAAGCAGAATTCTGTAAAAAGAGAGAGGGGCTTTGATAATTTTGCTAAAAAGGGAGAAGACCATCACAGATGGGGCCTATCAACAGCATGTTATCTAGAAAGAAATAGGCTTTCCAGGGCTGGTGATGACTGCCTTCTTGCTCAAAGGACCAAAGGACCTTGGTACGTAAGATCTGGCTCAGCCACCTACTCACTTTGTGACACTGGGAAAGTCATCTAACCTCTAAATTAAAAAAAAACACCTGTGAATGTTCTAAGTTCTTCAGGGTGAGCTGGAAGGGAGTTATTAAAGCTTAACAGGGATGTCTAGAGCCTGTCATTGCCAGCAGAATTTTGAACAGTCTGCTTTGAGTTATTATATGTAGTTGGAGCCATTTCTAAATCTTTGCAGGGATGAGCAGGTTCTCAAGCTGTATGCAGGCCTGGCGAGCTGTCTCTTTAGGGTTCCTGTTGAAAGGATCCTAAGCAATGTATGGGACTGGAAAGCACAGTTGGTCTTTTCACTGGCCATCGATTTTGTTGAATGAGCAGTGGCAGAGTTAAAAGAATATACTATCTATCATTATTTGCAGGTTCTGTTTTTGCAAACTTGCTAAAATTTGTGCCCTCAAAATCTATACTTATAGTGCTTTCCCAGTCATTCAGACATAGGCAGAGCAGTGAAAAATTCATGTTGTCCAGTGGGCTTGTTCCCAGATAAGGTCGAACAAGGCAGTACTCTGCCTTCTTGTTTCAGGTCTCGTGCTATTTTTAAAAAGTATCCTTTTCAGGGTGTATTTAGTGCCACATTTGAGCTTTTTTTGGTGACTTCACTGTTGAAAATGGCCCTGAAGCATAGGGCTGAAATGCTGTCTAGTGTTGCTAAGTGCAGGAAGGCTGTGGTGTGTCTGATGGTAAAAGTACATGGGTCAGATGAGTTTCATTTGGCCAGCAGGGACAGTGCTGTTCGCCATGAGTTTAGGGTTCAAAATCAACATCCTCATCTTACATCCAGAAAAAGGGAATTCACTGATCCGTCCCTGAGGCTCTTCCATCAAGTGTTCAGGTAACAACTGTAGTGCTGTGCAGAGCAGCTCAGTTTGTGGATTCGTAAGACATTCTTGTGAGGCTGAAAGCCAAAGAGACTTATGGTCCCATTACTCAGGGTCCGGAAGACGTTCAGTCCTTCTCAGGCAGTGTTTGAGTATAAAGAACTGTGTTTACAATTATTTGTAAAACATTAAGAGATCTTCAAACAGAAACACACATAAGGTTACATATTGATCAGGTGACAGATATAAGCCACAAAGCTCCCAAGAACCTAACCCTGTCCTTAAGCAGTGGTTCAGGGTTCACAGCAAATGCATAAACATAACGATAGCGAATAACAAGAATCTACATTTTCCATGGAGCTTAATTAAAGCTGTTTTTATTTTGAATGGGAAAAAAATGTGACACACATTTCCTCCCTGAATGGGTTGTCTTATAACTCACTTCTGCTGGGAGTGCAGACATGCCCACCTGCTGTCATCCAAAACAGTTGCCCCGAAGTTTCCCTGGCCTGGGTAAGTGCCCCAGGACTGTTGGGGGTATGTGTGTGCATTTAGGGGAGCGAAGTACTTTCACCTTAGAATACCAGCCTTCAAGTGGCCTCAACCAGACACAAGAACAGCCTTGTCCTTCCTTGATGAGGTTTAGCATACCGGAATTCAAAATGGCATTTTCCTTTTGTTCCTGTGCCTCCTGCAGCGAAATGACGATGACGACAGAAGCAGTGATAGGAAAGATGGGGCTCTGGAGGAGCAAATAGAAAGATTGCAGGAAAAAGTGGAATCTGCTCAGAGTGAACAGAAGAACCTCTTCCTTGTCATATTCCAGGTATCTTGGCTTGGGACACTGATAGGTTAAAAAAAAAAAAAAAATCTATATATTTCTTTAGATTTAAAAAATGTTTTAATCATAAAAATCATTTCTAAAACTTTAAAATACAAAAATTTACAAAGGAAGTAAAAGTTCACTACTTGAAGGTAACCGTGTGTACCCTCCAGTCTGCGGTGTTCGCCTAGCGTTCTTACAGGACCATTTCTCAGACTGTACAAGGATGCTTTAAGTACCTCTCTCTATTCAGTTATTCCTAATTGTTGATCATTTTATACCTACATTTCTGATTAGGTCCTTAAAAACAGATGCTGAGAAAAGCATAGTAATCTGGGTATTAAAGCTGTTCGTGTACTGAAAAAAAGGATACACTCATGTTATCACTGGTCTGTTTCTAGACTGACAGCATGTATTGACTTGGGAAAGTTGATGATACATACCACGAAGACCAAGTGGAACAGGAATGCCTTTGAGGTCTCTTGGTCAAAAATGTGATTGTTTTCTGAAGTAGAAAAATTCTTCCTGTAACACTGCTTTAACTTTGTACGCCCCTTCCAGCGTTTTATCATGATCTTGACCGAGCACTTAGTACGATGCGAGACTGATGGGACCAGCGTATTAACCCCGTGGTACAAGAACTGTATAGAGAGGCTCCAGCAGATCTTCTTACAGGTTTGTGGGAAACTCTGATTAGATAATAAACATCACTGCTCTCAGCCCCAAGAATTTTCCATTTTAAAAAGCGGTTAGATTTGTCAGGAGGTTTTGTAGTACCCGTAAGGCCCTTTTACTGTCCGTTTGTTCCTGCAGTGGCCCATCAGTATACTTAGGCTGGAGTGGGTCCTCCAGCACTCCAGTTTAGGAGTTGCTGTTCTCTAGGCCAGTAGAAGTCTCCGTATGTGCGAGTCCTACAGGCACAGATAGAAGAGATTTTCATTTTCTGACCTCCCCCACCCCCCATATAGCCTCAACAAGTCACAGATTTTCAGTGAGACAGATGAGCTATTTATTTTTGACAGATAAAATGAAGTTTGAGTTTCTTGTTTTGTGGAATAGTTAGTAGAGAATTAGCCAGTGATCTCTTATGTTTTTGTAAAAGAAAATTTTAAATGTCTAAACAGTAAAAGGAAATTACGGCAAAGTATCTTTTCTCATGTTTCAGCAACCATAGTTTTAATCCACTTTCCTGGGTTGTTTTTAATCTTGGGCCAGTCCCTGTCTGGGCTCCCTTTAAAGAGTCCTACTGTTTTGTCCTCATCAGTAGGGACCCAGCTGCGCCCGGTCTGGAACGCTGCTCCGAAGCATGAATTATGTTTACATGCGCCTGGGTGGCTCAGTGGGTTAAGGCCTCTGCCTTCGGCTCGGGTCATGATCCCAGGGTCCTGGGAGCCTGCTTCCTCCTCTCTCTCTGCCTACTTCTGATCTCTGTCTGCCCAAAAAAAAAAAAAAAAAATCCAGTTCTGGCTACTTTGTTTCTAAGTTATTGAACATCCTCCCTGCTTTTTTTTTCCCCTACCCCTTCCCATTCATTCCACAACAGGGACAGGCTGCTCAAGTGGTCTTTTTCCTGACCTAAACCTCCCCTTTTCTGTGTCCACAGCATCACCAAATAATCCAGCAATACATGGTGACCCTGGAGAACCTGCTCTTCACTGCCGAGTTAGACCCGCATATCCTGGCTGTGTTCCAGCAGTTCTGTGCCCTACAGGCCTAAGGGTCCTTTTATTCCCTTGTCAAGATTTTTTAAAAATATCTCAAAATAATTTGTCTTATTTTTTGATGGTTTGAATGCTTGCTTTCTTGTAGCATCCTTTCACTTATTAAAGGGGGGTTGGGAGGAGGACGGTGAAGAATAGAGCATTGGTTACCTTCAATGGTCCCTACAAAGAGAAAATTCCCGACTGTGACAATGACCATAGGATGTATTATATATGTGACAGATTCAACTTTTCTGGTATTTTTTTTCCTTAAGGCACAAAAGATAAGTGATTTGAGGTATGTGAACACTAGAGGTCCAGCTTACAAAGTAGTATATAGAACTGGTGGGTTTACTATCAAGTAGCATAGCTTTTCACAGCTCATGGATAACCTGATATGGCTGAAATAAAACTAAATGTTTTTTAAACTTTGGTATTTCATGATTTATCTCAGTCTGCTTAAAAATCGCTTTCTTTTTTTTTTTTAAGAATTTATTTATTTATTTGACAGAGAGAGATTACAAGTAAGGAGAGAGGCAGGCAGAGAGAGAGAGAGGAGGAAGCAGCCTCCCTGCCGAGCAGAGAGCCCGATGTGGGACTCGATCCCAGGACCCTGAGATCATGACCTGAGCCGAAAGCAGAGGCTTAACCCACTGAGCCACCCAGGCGCCCTAAAAATCGCTTTCTTATTGAATTGAAGGTGTACTTACCTCATTTGGAATTCTTTCTCTAAAGTATTTAATATTAATAAATGTTATTCAGAGTAGCACTACCCAAATTCTTCAGTTATTTTCTAAATTAAACCACAATCTCTGGGGGTGAAACAAGGCCAGCCATCATTCTAAAGCTTCCCTTGATGCTGTCCAGTGTGCAGGCAGCTGTAGGAACCATGACCTTGGAGCCATCTGGTCATCTCCTCTAGTCTCAGATTTGTCCAAGGTCCACTAGGGAAGTATGTGTTGAACTGGCAACAGAAGTAGCTAGACTAGCTAAAACTGTACTTGGAATTCTGTGTAGGTTTGGACTTTGTTTCTAAAGAACTTGGTCAAAATAATTAATTCTTGAGCCTGTTTCCTATAGGGTATTAAAGCTTAGCTCAGATAAGCACGCACATGAAATAATCACGTCTAATGGATTCCCTGACATTGCAAATCGCTAGCATTTTAAGACTTCACTAAACTTAAAAATTTATCAACAACCCCACAACTGGTAAGTAGTATTCCTGGGCATCTGTGCAACACAGGTATTGTTAACTTACTGCATCATAAATTTTAAAGGCATGCATTAGCATTTTTCATATTATCCAGTTTCTTTGGTTTACCCCACATTTAGTAGCTATAGAGCTATAGAGTCTACTCAAGAGAAGAATTCCTAGGATTTTTAAATACCAACCATTTAAATAAATAATGCAAGTTACCAGCAGGAAAGGGACTAACACCCAGGTTCTTGTCTAAATATTCTTTTGGTTATGCTGTTCCTCCTTCCCACAAACAGTAATCAGTTAGACATGGCTCTTGTCCTCAAGAGGCCAAAACAATAACCATTTATGGCTCTGGTAACTTTGGCCCTACACTGTCCTGTAGCCTTCCCTAGCCCAGCATACCTGCAGTTTGGCTGGTATACCTGCTGGATCCCAAGTCTAGAGGAATTTTTCTCTTGGAATCTCTCTTCACGTGTAATATTGCTTCTCACAAGAATTCACTGATGGGACCCTGCTCTTGTACAATTTGGCAGCTACATTTATGGAAAAAACTGGAAGTTGAGTTTCAAAAAAAGTATAAGAGCAAAAACATTCAGCAGCTGCTTTCCCCACTCAAGCAGCTCATACAGACAAAAGAATGGCAGCTCACTACCATACCTCGCAAAGAAATCAATATTCTGTTAAATACTCTATCAATGCCATTTAACATTTCCTTTGTCAAAGTGAGCAAACATATGCTTTGTTTTCCTTGATTCTCGATCTCCCTTCCAGGAATAATTCAGGCAGTGGTTCATATAAAAGTAAGTTTGCTTGCTCCTCCTGGAAAGTATTTAATAGTTTGTTATATAATTTACTAATCTGTAATTATACCTAAAAATGAGGAATGAGGAAAAAACTTGCCAACCTGGGTGGAATACATTGTGCTCTCAGTATTCTCTGGATACTGGGCTCCTCCCCAAGTGATGAAAGCGTGCATAGAAGCATACGGGAAACCAGACAAATCTAGAACTGTACTGGCCTGAGATTACATGCTCCAGTGCCACATGCCACAGACTGACCACAGACCACAGACTGACAATCCTCACAACCATTCTCTGCAAGATAATTGTGCCCATCCAGCAGATCAAAATACTCCCATGAAGTAACCTACTCAAGGCCCACAGCTAAAAAAGAGGAATTTGAACCTAAGTTCCTGGGATTCAACGGTTTTTTTATTGCCCATGCAGTTAATACAGCTGTCTAGACTCCCTCATTACTCTGTTAACATCAGCTGGAAGCTTTTTTGTGGTATCAGGAACATCTTGCTGCCCACTCTGAACTAGTCAGTAATTAGCATGACACACTTAAAAAAAAAATTATATATATATATATATATATATATATAAAATCAACACTGGACTAATACAGTAAACATTTCTATGTTGAATCCTTAGAAAACGATTAGTAATTACAGTCTCAAAAGTCTATTTGAGTTAGACTAGTTTAGATTTGCCTTTCTTCAAGCATCATCTCCAGGAGAGCCGATCTAAAAAAAAGGAAGATGATACATCTTCCTTTACATATAAACATATAAACTATTTTTTCTATTTGTAGCAACAGGACTAAAAAAGCCATGTGAAAGAACTTGAAAATATCCAGTTTAACTTGAACAGGTTGTGTGTGTGTGTGTGTGTGTGTGTGTATATATATATGCATATATATATCTTGCATAGATCCTGTAATCACAAATCCTCTTACTAGCTATAACTACCTTATGATCTTTTGACAAGACAGGCAAAAGTGACTAAATCTTGTTCCAGATGTCTGGGGTGATGTCAGGTTGTAGTATCACTTCCTTTAGAAGTGTGAAACAGAAATTATCTTCCCTCCCAGGATTAAAGGAGAATACCTGTAAGCCATTTCACATCACACCCGCCTGGTCCACTAAGTGCTCTGTAAAATGTTAACAAGTTAGGATACACTTAGTACCTTTTCTGATCAAGAAGACAGTATGGCTGTTTTTCCATTTTAATCCAGATTTGAAAAGGGCTACCTCAACAAGGACGTTAGGGCCTATGGTAATAAACCATAAGGATACCAAAAACATGATCTGCCTTGACTCAATTCCTGCTGTCAGGCCTCGTCCAACAACAGCTCCCCACTCCCTCATGTGGAGACACAGGGTCTAGAAGACCTGACTAGCCTCTGGGGCACAGGATCTACTACTTTCCCTGTTGTTTCCTAGAAGAATTCACTTCAGTTGCCCTTACCAAAAGTTCTTCCTCCTATTCCAATCTAGGGTTTGGTTTGGTATATTTCTCAACTGTAGCTCGAAGCTAACTTGAACCTATTCCACCCCTTGGCTCTAATCCCAACTGTAGAGAAAAGCAATCACAGACCCAGTATTTGCCCACAACCAGACTGGAAACTGAAGCTGTAACATATATTTCTTCCGGAAGGGTTATTTACACGAGGTCCCATTCATCTGTAAATAACTTAAGTCACATCTTCTCATAGGTCAGCTCATGGCCACACACAGTACAAGTCTTCCGATACAGGTCTTCCTCTAGGTTTTCCTCTGGTCCATACTCATGCTGATGAGCAACTGTCTCCCTTTTCCACACGCTGCTTCTTATCGCTCGCCGTAATTCTAAGAAAATAAATAAAATCTGTTTTTCAGTGATGCTATTCAGCTGAAGCCCAAATCCATCAAGGTGTAATGTAAACCAAATGTGGTTTACATTAATTTTTATAACAAATCAAACTTGATTCTATAACCGTAGCCAGCCAGGTCTGTGAAATTACTCACTGTTGGAGCCATGTGAAATGGGAGATAGAGAAATGGTGTAAATGGGTTACAGAGGGACAGTAAAACAAAAAATTCAGAAGATGAGTAAAAGAGGATTTCAAAAAATGGGATTTGTTCAAGTAGCTAAGAAAAATGATGCCACAGCAGGAAAGGGGAGGTCAGTCAGCTGGATAATTCAGGACAAGACCCATTTCAAAGTCCCGTACATTAGGGGCCGCTTCTATAAGAGGCAGACCAAGCTTTGCTTGTAAGAGAACCAGAAAGCTAAGAAGTCTGCTATTATGCTGGGGTTTCATCCTAGAGCAAATGCCTGTGCACCCAACCTGAAGTCCATTCAGTTCCTTATGAAACAGCAATATTTTAGGAGAGGGATTCCCAATTATTGCAAAGTACAACCTAAATACAAGAATCAAAGCCAATTAAGAACTGGAAAGAAGGACAGTTTTTCTTTGTTTTTTTGTTTGTTTTTGTTTTTTTACTTACTTATTTTACAGGCAGGGAAATGGAACAAAAATAGCATGTGACCTCAAGTCATCTATTCCAGAGCTTAGAACTTTTCCATTGTATCATGTTAAAATGTCATTAAAAAACAACTATTGGATGCTTTGAAAAGTAACTTAAGCCAATCACATGTAGAAGATCACACTGCATGCGCCTGGGTGGCTCAGTGGGCTAAGCCTCTGCCTTCGGCTCAAGTCATGATCCCAGGGTCCTGGGATCGAGCCCCGCATTGGGCTCTCTGCTCAGCCGGGAGCCTGCTTCCTCCCCCTCTCTCTCTGCCTGCCTCTCTGCCTACTTATGATCTGTCTGTCAAATAAATAAAATCTTTAAAGAAAAAAAAAAAAAAGATCACACTGCATTACCTGAAGGAACCAAATGCTTAGTGTTAACTGGAAATTAACAAGCTAATAACTTCAATTTCTGGTTTAATGAACAGAAAGCAACATGAGTCATTTACATTTTATCCGGACCAGTGATCCATCAAGCCCAGCTCGGACAGCACGCTACCTAAGGAAGAGTACATTACATAATCTCAACCATAAAAATCACTGTACACCAAGCAATCACACATTTTAATTCTCTTTAGATTTATAAGTAGTATCAAAATACTTGAACCTTTGTATTTCGGCCCTCATTCTTTTTTTTTTAATTTTTTATCTTTTATAAACATATTTTTATCCCCAGGGGTACATGTCTGTGAATCGCCAGGTTTACACACTTCACAGCACTAACCATAGCACATACCCTCCCCAATGTCCATTATCCACCCCCCATCCCCCTCCCCCCAGCAACCCTCAGTTTGTTTTGTGAGATTAAGAGTCACTCATGGTTTGTCTCCCTCCCAATCCCATCTTGTTTCTTTTCTTCTTTTCCTACCCCCCAAACCCCCCATGTTGCATCTCCACTTCCTCATATCAGGGAGATCATAGGATAGTTGTCTTTCTCCGA